>BHEV01016135.1:0-10944 GCA_004319985.1 Emydocephalus ijimae
GTGAATGCCTTGCTTATTGATTAGGTACCCCAGGAACTCTACTTTATCTGTACACAGTTGACATTTATTTTTTTTAACCTTGAGGCAGGAGTCTTTAAATTTCTGGAGAATCATTTTAAGACGCCTCTCAAGTACTTCTCTATTCGGGGCCGCAATTAAAATGTCATCAAAATATGGCATGACCCCCTTGATCCCTTGCAAAAGTCTCTCCATTAGACTTTGAAAAATCCCTGGGGCTACGCTCACTCCGAATTGGAGTCGGTTGCATTTAAAAGCGCCTCAGTGCGTAACGATCGTCTGTGCTTCCGCGGTTTTTTTATCTACAGGCAGTTGTTGGTTCACCTGTGCTAAATCCAATTTAGCGAAGACTTTTCCGCCCCCCAGGGAATGGAGAAGGTGTTGCACCACCGGCACTGGGTAAGCATTCTGTTGAAGGGCGTGATTGAGGGTGGCCCGGTAGTCCCCACAAATTCTTAACGATCCATCCGGTTTGATGGGTGTTACATTTGGGGTTTCCCAACGGGCGTGGTCAGTTGGTTCTAAAACACCCTGGGCTATTAATTTACCGAGCTGCTCATCGATCTTTGGTTTTAGAGCAAAAGGTACCCGACGAGGCTTAAGGCGGAATGGGGGCTACTTCAGGGTTAAAGTTAAACAATATCGGGGTCCCCTTGTACTCGCCTAGTTTGTCTGCAAAGATGTCCTGGAATTCCTGGACGAGGGCCTCCTCCCAGTCATCGCTTCTGGTTTGGTGAATGCCGGCTACCCCGATCCCGAGTGGGGCGAACCATTGAAGGCCTAACAAACTAGGCCGATCACGATCGACGACGGTCAGCGGTAGCGACACAATGTGGTTTTTGAATGATACTTGGACTTGGCTGGAGCCGACGACCGGAATTTGGTTCCCCTGGTAATCTTTGAGTATAATTCTTTGGGCTCTGAGGTCTTGACGCCGGACGGCAGGGATTAACTGTTTGAGAGTTTTCCAGGAAACCATCGAGAGGGATGACCCTGAGTCGACTTCCATCACGCAAGGTTGGTTCTCGATGGCGACCCTCACTCGGATCTTCTTTGCATCTAACAATGAAGCATGACCGATGGTAATGGTTTGGTGTGCCTCTTCCCATTTTGTTGAAGTGGCCAGTGTTTTCTTTCTGTATGAGTGGTTGTTCCATTGGTGGTTCAAGTGTTCCCGACTCACAGGACGATTTCCTGTGGTCTGGCAGTAGTTGTTTTCTCTCCGAATTGGGCTGGATCGTCGCTTGCTTCTGCAGACCTTCCCGATGTGGCTTCTTTTCCCACAGGAAAGGCAGAGCGCGTCAAGGAATTTGCAATCTGATTATGGGTGGTTTGCCCCACAACCCGCGCATTGGTGCGATAGTCTTCGATTCCGCTGGTTGCATTGGTCACGTTCGGACCGGAGCCGGTTGACCTCCTCATCATCACTTTCTGATGGAGATTCGAGGTCCTTGTGGTGGGTCGCTGTTGTGTGCCTCTCTAGGCGAGGTGAGGTATCGTTGGTGAGTTGACGGAGCGGTGCGTTGGTGCGGCGCATTCGGGCGGCCGACTTCCTGGTTGTTTCTGCTGCAGTAGCGTCTTTGATGACATCGGCAAGATCGATGTCCCCTTTGGCCATGATCTTGCTCTGCGCCATGTGGTCATCTAATCCCAGAACTATTCGGTCTCTCAGAGCTTCTTCAAGGTCTGCAAACCCACAGAGGCCTCCCAGGTTCCGGAGGTTCGTGATGAAATCTGCGACGCTCTCTCCTTTCCGTTGGTACCTCTGATTAAACTCATGTCTTCGGACAAGCTTTGGTATGGCGGGTGCATAGTGGGCCCGTAGAAGGGGTGCGAGGACATCCCAGTCCATGGATTTCACCTCAGCCAGTTTCGCTAGTGCCTTGGCCATCTTAAAGACGGCTGGCCCGCAATGGGTCAGGAACACTGCTCGCTTTTTCCCCGTAATTACATCTTTCAAGTTGTTGGTCTCCAGAAACATCTGGAACCGGTCCATGTACGAGTCCCAGTCTTCTTGTGCCGGGTCAAATGGAGCGGGTGGTATGGCGCCGCTGGACATGTTTTCCGTTGTCGATGTGCCTTCAGCTAGGTGCTCTGTTTGGTGCTCTGTAAGTGTTCAGCCAGCTCTGATGTCTCCGCATCCCATCCTCGTCGCCAGTGTTAAGTTCTGCGCATGGGTGCAAGGAGCGGAGACGAGGCAGTGAACAATGAACTTCAACTCTTTATTAAGCATACTGAACAGATCGATCACCTAGGGCAGCAGCAGCCCTTTTATAGGGTTGGCTGCTGTCCTATTAGCCAATGAAAAACATGGAAGTGTTAAATCCTTGAACCAATGAGAGTTGGCCCGTTAACAGCCAATCAGATTTCCCAGAAAGGACCAATCTGATGTCGCTATTATCAGCCAATCAGAAGTGCAGGATTAGAACCCTGCTTTTTACTTAAGGTTGTTAAAACTGTATTAAACACCTTTATTAGTTCATAACAAAATCAATCTGAAAAAGGATTCTGTTTTTTGGGGAAGAGAAACAAGTCCACCTTCAGTACATTAGTACATCTCATAACATGTTCCCATCAGAATCTGTGTGCGAAGAGTATAAAAGAAGAAGTACACCAGTCACATAGGAATACTTTCGCCGGCTGGTCTTTGCTTGTGTGGGAGTGCTGTAAACTGGAAAAGCAACTCCCTGGCACGCATGTGTGTGCCAGCCAGCTGGTCTTCGCACATGCATGCGTGTTAGAAACTGGAAGACCAGGTGGCCAGCATGCATGTGTGCACTGGGAAGCTGAGCTTCTGGTTTCTGACGCTCCCATGTGGTGCATTGGGGAGCTGCTCTTCCAGTTTCTGGTGCATGCGCATATGCGCTCACACTCCAGTTTCGGCACTCAGTGCTGAAGAGGTTCACCACCACTGCTCTATAGCCACCATGTCAGACAAACTGTTGTCCAATCTCTTCTTAAAAAACTCCAGACGTTTCAAAGGCGTTGATGCAACCTGGTCAGAAACTGGTCAGATATAGAGGTAAAATATAATTCAAAGATTTTGGGGGAAGGAGAGATCCATATAAACATGAAAGATGCTTACATATGTCAAATGAAAACATAAGTCATATGAAACCATAAAAGAAATCTATTTTCAATTTGCCTTGGTGCCACAAACCTTGGCTGTGTCCTGACAAGAACACATCATATTACACTGGCCAACAATTCCAGGGATGATGGTGGACTCATACATTACTTGTCTGCCTCAGAATATGATGGCAGCTGATCTTATGGTCTTTGGAGAAAGTGTGCCTGGGACTCCTGAGCTATAAGTACATGAAAGCGCTGAACTTTCTGGGATGCCTGAAACAGAGCGGGTAAGCAGAGCCATATGGTTTCTGGATCACAGTCATAGTTAAGCATGTGTTTCCCTAATGCAGAAAGTCCCAGGCATCCTTAGGTGGGATTAGAAAACACTCCCACCTGAAAATATGGATAATTGTTGCCAGGAGACGGGCAAATAGTTGGACTCAGTAGAAAGTGAATTCCTCTGCCCCCTCCACCCCTTGTATGGGGTGCCTTATCCCTTTAATCCTCCATGAAGCATCAGAATTGAAAATTATTTTCTTCTTGGGAATGAGATTGGATGTGAATTCTAGACATTTTCTGGTAGAGAAGAATACAATGCATAGAATATATAACCCACATACTTTCAGAGTGCGTTTAGAAAATAAATGTTCCTCATTCAGGAGAGTTGAGGTAAATAGGGAATGCAATGTGCCGGGGAGACTTTCTTATTGTTATTTTAAATGTTTTTTTTTCCACTATGATTAAAGTGTTTCTCTTTTTAATAAAGGGGAAGTATTTGAAAGAAGTTAGAAGTGCTTTTGAAGCCGTGGAAATTTTAGCTGGTCCACATGTTTCCTTTATTTTTATAAGTGCAAACATTCACAGAAGAGGCATGTGGACAGCTTTTTTTTTTTTTTAAAGAACAATGTTTCACACATATGTTTGTCTTGAGGTCTCTGATGTGTGTGTTTTTGTCTATATGAACAGATGAAAAGCTGACTTTTTTAAAAAAAATCTGAACTTCAAAAGCTAATTGAACATTGTATATCCAACAAGCAAACTATCTTGTGAAGCAGCTCAGAGTTTATGAGACTTGGTATCTCTATGGAAACTATTTAAAAAAATCTGTAGATTCAAAGTCCAATGCCTGTTTTGAAATAGAATTCATGGAGGATGATTTGCTATCACCCCCAGCTTTGAATCCATTCAGATGTACAGAATCCATGTGCCAGTATCTGCTGATAAGAATTCATGATTATATTATCCTTTTACAAATGGCCAAGAGTTTTGGGGAGATAGTTTTGCTTCTTACCCTTTGCACTTGTGGGTGTGTCATTGGCAGGCACTGAAGCATCCTTATTCAGACAGAAAAGTATTATCTCTGAACGTATTGCTTGATTTTATTTTGAAAATTACAAAGCTGCCAGTTATTTATCTGTTGATATTTAAGAAGGATATACCAGTCAGAGCTTGGAGAAGGTGACATCACTTGAGTTGTAGGGAAATAATGTAAGAGACAGACAGATAAAAACAGGATTTTGGAAAAAGAGAAACTGAAGTACAGAAAAGGTTAGTTGTTAGAGTAAGTGTGCAGAGTTTCTTCTCAATTGAAGAAAATGGGATTTCTCAGAGACCATATCTGAACCAAGCTGCAATACGTCAATTTTGAATCCCTTTTCTCTTATAGTTGTTTCTTTGTATTGTAGGCTATATGAGTGGTCTCCAACCCTTCTGTCTGTGCAGACTGGTGGCAGCGATAGCACGGGTGGGGGAACAGGATAGTTTTGTGCATGTGCCTGCCACTTGTGCAAATGGAATTTCTCATGCTCACCCACTGCTTGCACAGCCCAGTTCTCAGCAGGTCGTGGCCTGCTAATGATCCGTGGGCTGGGGATTGGCGACTCCTGGACTCCTGTTTTCCTCCAAAAAGAGAGGACAGAGATTTGTTTAATTGTGTATTTCTTTTGCATATGTCACTGACATTCTTTTGAATGTCATTTGTACATGTATAGGAGATGACATATTTTTGGGGGGGAAAATCTCAAATGAACAAAGGGAAATAAACAGGAGTGAGATTCTACCAGTTCGCACCTATTCGCTAGAACTGGTTGTTAACATTCTAAACAGTTCAGAGAACCGGTTGTTAGAAGAAATTACTGGTCTAATCCTGTAAGAAAGGCAGGAAGGAAACATTCTGGTGTTGCTTATAGAAACTGCCTCTCTGTTAACCCTTATTACATTCTTGGCAGGACTAGACTGCCTGTCTCAGGAACTTCTCTGGAGTTTTTTTCCCCTCCTTTGCTGGTACTTTGCTTGTGTGGAGTGACCATTCAAAGTTACAATGGCACTGAAAAAAGTGACTTATGACTGTTTTTCACACTTACGACTGTTGCAGTCTCCGCACAGTCACGAGAGGCCAGGCAAGGAGATGCATGCCTCGATGTGAGTGATGTTGAGTTGGCCACGCCCAGCCAGTAACATGATCACCAAAGCCATGTCCACCCAGTCACATGACCACCAAACCACACCCACCAACTAAGCAATGCCCACAGAACCGGTTGTTAAAAAATTTGAATCCCACTCCTGGAAATAAACGTTTTATTTCTATTTCCTGGATGATCTCTATAGCTAGAAATACACTAATACAAATCAACTATATGACTTTTGATTTATTACAGTTTTCCCTCTAAACAACTCCATAGTTTAGAAGTTTAAGGAATGCCAGGGACCCCATAATTCACACAGGCACACATTCTCTCTCTCTCTCTCTCTCTCTCTCTCTCTCTCTCTCTCTCTCTCTCTCTCCGCGCTGAGGATGGTTTTATCTTTAGAAGTCTTTATGGAACAGAGAGGCTGTGACTGGTCAAGAGTAAAAATAGTTCTGAGTTTTCAATGGCTGCATTCCTGATTGGAGCTTGAAACCATGAATCAGGACTCAGCACTCAGACTGTACAGGATTGAACAAGGGAGCTGTGCGGCAGAAGGCAGGAGGGCAACTTGCAGCCTAGGTCGGCGATGAGTCACCCCACAGCTTCATTAATCGTTTGGGAAGGGCCAGTCCTGCTCTTGCATTCCCAGCAAGGTACCAATGATACTGTTTACACTTACTAATTTCTACCTCATGCCATATATTTTTTTTAAAAAGTTATAATGCAAAGGACCAAGTCTGAACTAATCAATTTGATTGATTTTTTTTTTCTCCTCCTATGGTCCTATTCTTTAGGGGTGGTGTCATTGTTGGCCTTGTGGAGGCTTATTTTAGATACACATTCTGACTATTAGCTTGGTTTCGGCAATGCTATCAGATAATCAGTTTTCTTTGGAAGGGCTGTGTGTATGTTTTTCCATTCTGGGAGATCTCCAACAGGTCTCATTCTGTTGAAAGCACGGGACAATTACGAAGGCTACTCAAAATATTTTTAAGCAAGAGAATTTCTGGAGAAATACTTTCCAGAAATATTTTCAGTATGTGTTAGAATAGAAAGTGAGAGACTGGTCGAGGAACAGATTCTAAATTGGGTATGAGAAATATCTAGTGCATGGTATAAGGTAGCAGATAAATGCCAAAAATATTTGGTGGAACAACAGAGGAAAATATCATTTCAGGCTGTCATTTCAGCATCATATTAGAAACCGGGTGTTCTCTTAATTTTCATGCATGTAACTATGATAAAACTTATTTCTGGTGGATTTTATCTGTTTATTTCTTTCTGAGGATGCAAAGTTGGGTAAGATTGAGATAATCCGTCCTTCCCCAAGTAAAAATTAAAAGAAATACTACTGTTTCTTTTCCTTTCTAATACTTAAAATAATATTGCAAGTAGAGGAAAGAAATTACAGGTATCCTTGACCTATAACCACAACTGAGCCCAAAATTTCTGTTGTTGAGAGAGAAAGTTGTTAAGTGAGCTTGGCCTGAATTTATGAGCTTTCCTGCCACAACTGTTGAGTGAATCACTCCCGTTGTTAAGTTAGTAACATGGTCGATAAGTGGATCAGGCTTCCCCTTTGACTTTGTTTGTCAGAAGGTCACAAAAGATGATCACTTGGCCCCGGGACACTGCAACCGTCATAAATACGAGTCAGTTGCCAAGTGTTTGAATTTTGACCATGTGGCCAGAGGGATGCTGCAGTGGTCATAAATGTGAAAAACACCATGCTGTGGTAAGTTTGAATGGTCACTAAATGAACTGTTGTAAGCTGTAAGTTGAGGACTACCTGTATATTTACTTAAGATTGAGACAAAACAAAATAAAATCCAGCAAAATTTTGGCAATTAGATAGAGCAAGAAGAAATTTCCAGTCCAACAGAAGACACAGTGGTTTGTCAGTAATCATTGTGAAGAGTAAGGTGCTGGGTGAGCTTAACACACAATGTTCCTGGGCTTGATAGAGTGAGGCATTTATCATCAAACCAGACCGGTTCTTACACATTTCTCTACAGGGGGTTCCTCTCTCTTTGGCATCTTATCAGGGTTGAATAACTGACTGCAAAGGCACACATAGTGGACCACATATAGAGATTGCTGAAAAATGCACACAAAGACTGCTGAAAGACCTGCAGGTAGACATGAGATTTAGTTTGGGTTTACTGAGAGTCTGCATAAATTGTATCAGAATGCAAGTCCGGGTAAATCCTTGACTTATGACCTGTTGCTTAGTGACCAAAGTTATGACAGAGCTCTGCAAGACTACTTACAACTTGGATTCCAAGTTTCAAAGGCCAGGTCTTCCCCATGGTTATGTGATCACATTTTGGGTGCTTGGTAACTGCTCCGCATTTACAGTTTTCTGTTGTGTCCCAGTGATATCTTTTTTTGTTGAAAATCAGCATTTACTTTTAGTTTCCAGCAAAAGAAACCCCGCTCACTGAGGACATCAGATTCACTTAATGAACCATGGCATTCATTTAACAGCCACCACAAAATGCTCATAAAATTGGGCACAATCATATGGTGAGTTACTTAATGACCAGCATGACTTATGACCATGTATCTTTGCTTAATTGTAAGTCGATGACTACCTGTGCTTAATCAGGGAATCCTGTTTTTAATGAATCTATAATTACATGACCCAGAATTGTCTCCTTTAGTATTTCTCAGACTGCTCTTCTCTTCTTTGAATGAGAGATCTACTGTCATCAGGGTTTATTTACAAAATGTATATTTTTATTTAGTCTTTGCGGTTATCTTTGTCTTGTAAGAAGGGACCAGCATAAATTTTACTTTGCGTGTAAAGGGATTGTATGTAGTGTGTAACAGGATGTGACGCATGAATGTATTCAGTCCTCAAAAGAGTGAATCATATGAAGGTTTTCGACTAGCACCAAGTGAGATCACATTACGGCAATAGAGCAGGCTGATCACTTGCTCTAAAATATGGCTATACTTCATTATGGCTGATGACAGTTCAGTAGATGTGTTGCTTAAGGGTTAATGTTTTTATTGATCATCTGAAGACAGCACAGTCATAGCACCCATTTATGTTGTGAAAAACTCCACTGACACCTGATATTGCCATAACTTTCTTCATTTAGGAATAGCCATTCTATATGGGTGTGTGAAGACAGAATTAAGAATCTTACACTTAGCATTTCTGTTGATGGTGAGGAAGAAGATGAAGAGGAGAAAGAGTATACATCCACCCCCAGCTACTGTTTCTTGTGATACTTTGTTGTGCTACCAAAGAATTTTTCCCCTTAAGTCTTGAAACACTATCTGGTATGATAAGCAAAGCATTTGCAGTTTTAATGTGGGTGTTGCATGTATCCCAGATTTTTTTCTATTCATATCCACAGGGTAAAGGAGGAATTGTGGTTTTATGTTCAGAGTCAATTCTACACCTTCAAGACATAGAAAACCTTGCTCAAATGTCATATGTTTTGTTCCTCATTTACAAAAATATTGGTATTTCTTAAAATCTCTCCAGTGGGTAACGTGCTCACCTGAGACATTTTGGAAAGCAAAAGTAATCTAAGTTATTAGACAATACTGTAATTACAGAGTGATAACTAGAGGATTGTCATTCAACTGTCTACTGCCATTTCTGCAAAGCACTGAGCATGTTCTTTTTTTTTCTAAGCACATGAATGATTTTGCAATTATTTCAATTTGTATGCCCAAAGTAAAACACAAATTTAAGAGTTTTGCATAACTGGGTCTGGTGCAAATTATTACACTCAGTGAAATTGGCAAGATCAGGAATGATTGCTTTCCTTATAATCTGCAATTCTCTCAGAAGTTAGTTAAGATTTTTCTTATAGGTTTTTTATCCCACTGTCCATGTGTCCTCTCTGTTAGGAGGGAGAAATTCTAACTTGTAACAAAAGCATTTGTCTTGTATACATATGTAATGAATAGTATATTCACACTGCTTAAAATTTTTAAAATTTTAAAAATGTATGATTTCCAGTTACAACAATGTTTAAACAAACAGTTCATTTAAAATAAACTACAACACAACACTAATCAGCACACTTAAACTGACTGAAATCATTCTAGTGAACTATAGCCAGTATATGTTCACTTCTGCTATATTAGTTGTTGGCCAGGCTGTAAACAGGCAAGAGATTATCTCCACATGTGGCCGACTTTTTTAGAAAGATGTAATCATCCAGGCAATTAGACAGATACTACAATTAGAGATAACTAGAAAACTAGCTAAACACCTTATTAGGTTCCTTAAATGATTTCATGACAGATAAATATGACAATTAGCAGTATTTTGTTGCATTTGAAATGTTAAATACTTGACCTTATTGTAATGATTCATAACAAAATGAATTCAGAATATTATGAACATGAGAAGTTTACTAATTTTATCAAGTTGTAACAAGGTTAATAAAAAGTTTTTAAAAGGATGAAACCAAAAAGAACAGAGCAATGAATATATTTGGATTTTAGTAAATCATAATGTGCACATTTCTAAAGATATATACATATTCATGGTACTGTATGGGTCTGTTGTATTACTGAAAAGTTTGAAAGTGAGTTTAGAAATTATAAGCAAGGATATTGAAAAATTATGGAGGGCTTCAAAACATGCACAGTATGTTGGGAGACCTTTTTTTTTTTTTTTTTTAATTAAAACAGTTTTGCAAGGAGGAGTGAGGAAAATTTTGAAAGAAAGAACTGAAAGGCTCTTAACTGGGTGGAGAAAATGTTTAAAAGCCAAACATCTGCCAAAAGTAAGTGTTACAAACTATGACTAAAGTGGTATCCAAATGTATTAATTTGCCATTTTAAATGTTTTTATTCTGAATTTCTAAACAACTGCACGTAAATAGTAAATATGCACTCAGAGAAAAATGCTCCCTGTAACTTTGTAACATGTGAAGGTTGTGTTAACCTTTGTTCATACATATAAATTATATGAAACATGATATTTGACCAGGGTTGTTGATCTTTCATATGCAACTATACCTAAATGACAAGTTCATCTACAGCAGGCTTGTCCAACCTGCGGCCCACGGGCCGCATGTGGCCCAAGTCGCCTCGTAATGCGGCCCAACCCCCACCCCAACCTTCATGAAAGATCCAGCGAGGAGGAGGAGGAGAAGCAGGCGCGAGGTGGGGCGAGGCGGGACGAGGCGAGCAACAGAAAAGGTGGGAAGCCGCAGCCCAAAAGTCCCACCCCGCCACCTCCTTCTGTTGCCGTCGCCGCCGCCACTGCTGCTTCTGCTGCTGCCGCTGCCGCCCCCGCCGCCGCTTCTGCCTCCGCTGCCACTGCTGCTTCTGCCCCCACCGTATTTGCAGGAGGAGAGGTAGGCACGAGGCGGGTGAGCTTTCTCCCCCCCCCGCAAAATTTGGCTGGAAAATTAGTAAAAAATAAATAATTTGCAGGAGGAGAGGCAGGCGCGAGGCGGGGTGAGGCGAG
>BHEV01016136.1:0-22257 GCA_004319985.1 Emydocephalus ijimae
CGGATGGAGAAGCATGGTGGTTAAATCTTCGCAGGCGCCCCAACGACCTCAAAAGAGGTTACGGGATAGGTGAAGGTGAAGATCAGTTTATCTAAATTATTGTACATTTCAAATTTTATTTTTGTAAGCTATTTCCAACTCATTAGTAACTAATGAACTGTCTGAACTTGTTTGCTCTAAGAAGCAGTAAAATTCAGGTTCTTGCCTTGCAAAGATCCTTAAAAGTTATAGCTCATAATAAATATAAATGCAGTTTTAGTTTGCAGAATCAATTTTTTTTTCAAATTTAGAAAGCTCCTAAACATTTTTAGCCTCTTTGCTGGATATTCTAATAAATATTCTGATTTGGAATCTGAGTTAATTTATCCTTCTGCATTGCTTGGGGAGTATTCTTATTCATAAGTCAGACTGCTGATAATACACATTTAGCTGGCTTTCCAGAAAATTAAAGGGAAGCGCAGGAAAAGGAGACTGTCTGTCGATAAGTATAAACCACAGGGATGAATTATTTTGTATTATGAAGTTATTAATTGACCAAAACCAAATAAGTTCAACGGTAGTAAAATTTGCTCCCAAATATATGACAAAGTAGATATGGAAGCTTGTTTTTCCTCAAAAGGATTGGTAGTGCAGACATATTATTGATGTAAATACACTGATTCTTCTCCTTCCTTTGTGTCTAAGTCAACTTTTAAAGTGCCAGAATGAAGCTACCTTCTTGCCTTTTTCATTGGCCAACAATAAGTAATTATCCATACATGTTTCTGGTAGTAGGAGACATATCAGCAGATATTCACATAGCATGTTACTCTCTGCTAAGAGCCTCCACTTGAACATATTGGTTTTACATTTAGGCACAACAACCTGTTCAGGGTTCTCCAAGTAATGTAAAGGAGATCAGATCCTTCAGCCATATCCTTCTTTAATGTTATTCCTTGCCTGATCACCCTCTTCCTCCATCTTTTAATTCAATTTTGTGTTTGTGTACCCTCAAAAATGTTTGTTCTTGCATAAATACATTGATGATGCAAACAAATAGAATATGCTCACTTTTTCCATTTCTAATGTTTGCATAAGATAATGAGATTTTTCTAATGAAGGAGGGACCAAAGAACAAGGAGAACTGAATACAATGTAAGGTTTAGATGATGACCTTTAGTTCATCTAGCACAAAATTATCAGTAAATTACCATTATCAGTAATTTTTCATCATGCAATTCCCCCCCCTGAATTTCTCATGGAGATGCTGGAGATCAACCTTAGGATCTTTTGCATTAAAACATGTACTGTGGTACACACCACTTTGGCACTATATGATTATAATACTTATAATACTCTGAGAGAGATAGGCAGTTAAGAAATATGAAATATAAATAAACAAATGCAGATGGACCTCTTATCAATGACACTGATCCAGGGATGAGATAAAGGAGCATGTAAACATTACAACATAAAATGCTGGATTCTGTAAAAGATCATCAACCAAATCTATCATATTCTCTACAGATTTCTGTTTCCAGTTAATGTGCATTCCATGCTACATCTGCTTCAGATAAAAGCCATCTAATGTGCATGCAGACAAAAGCACACACAGAGTTTGCTGTTGGCATGGTTTTCTTCTCTGCTTTCCAGAAAGAATTAAAAAACCAGAGATTACACTGAAATACATAAAGATGCAGATGCTGAAATCATGCCACCAGAGTAGATGATTCAAGAGGAGAAAGTTGCATCAATTGCAGAGGTGTTCTATTTCTCATTTCTCAACAACTTCATTTCAGAGTCCATCTCAGAACTTTGTGTCAAATTCACAGGATGTCAGTTCTAAGCTTTGATGAACCTTGTATTGTTACTCCAGTCAGCCTTATATTTAAGTTGCTGAACAGTCACATCATTAAGAATTGGCTTCCTATGAAGCAAAATATAATACTCATTTCAGAAGTTTGTTGAATTTCAAAATATGTCACATTCTAGTCAAAACAGGGCTCCATAGGATTTGCTTCCAGATAAAACAATGTAGCTGCAAAACTGCACTGAACTTAGGGCTTGTTTGTTGTTGGTGTGTGTGTGAGAGAGGGGGGAGGGAGGGAGTATTTTAGAACATTTTTACCATAATGCCAAAGTCCAACTAAATTAGAGTGCTCAGGATTTATGCCTACATGTCATCTCTCTTTCTCCCTCTCCCTCTCTCTTCCTCTTCTCTCCCTCCCACCCTCTCTCCCTTTCCCTCCCTCCCTCCCTCCCTTCCTCGCTCTCTCTCATATGAGCAAATGATTTATATATATCTATATAACTTCATAATTACACAGGTATGATAAATTTAGGACATTATATTATGTACAGCAATTAAACGTTTCATAGAAATTGCTAGAGTAAACAAACAACCTACCAGAATACTTAGTCCATCTTCTACCCTTTTTAATTCCTGGCCCGTAAAGCTGGTACTCTAGAAGTAATTCTACTTGCTTGAGTCATATACACAAAGAACTTCTTTTGAGGGGCTAGCAAGATTGAAGCCAACCCACTTGTGTCAAAATGCCAGTCTTTCTTCATAGTCTTAACCTGTTTAAAGCAGGAAGAGAATTTTGATTTCAATATCATGCACAAAATAATATTCAGTGCTGGTATAAGAATTTGTAAAGAATGAATTATGTTTGTATTTGATCAAGGAAGGAGGCAGTGATTAACAGAATACTGCAAGTCATAAAAGCAAAACTGACTTGTATTAAAGAAAATTAGCATGATATTAATCGTCGGTAAATTTAAGATGCACAGTTAATAGGGGAATTCTACAAGGTATCTCTTTTTTTCTCTATGAAAAACATAACCACATGGATCCAGAAACCACACACAGTGAAAAGTAGTTGTATACATATACACATAGCTTATCATCCATTCTTATTGCCCATTCTTGTATTAGAAACCACAGTGAAATCATGTGCATTAGCAACAACAAAAAGTGATAACCAGGAAAAAAACCTTGACCAATATCAGTTGTTCTTTATGGTTAAGAAAAGCCTGAAATCTGATGATTGGATGCAGTTAAGAATAGATACAGGATAGGGTTGCTATCAAATTCCAGTTTCCTATCAAATACATGTTTGTACACATTTTTTTTATTCCTAAGATACATTTCAAAAGTTGGAAAAAATTAAAGAGTTTGTGTATAGTTTCCAGAAATGCAGTTTCCATTAAATTGCAAAACAGGCAAATTCAAAAGAAATCCTACATTAAATTCATTGAAATAATTAAGAAATAACTAAATTTATAACTAGCCAATTTAAAGTTATTAACAAATTCAAATCAATTTAAGTGCATCTACCCAAAACATAATTATGTTTTATCAATCATTATCAGCTCTCCCACCACCATCACAGTCAACAAATGGGTTTAAAATCTGAATATGTCCTTTAGGGCATAGGTTCTAATTAAAAATCACTGACGCACTTATGAAAATATGAAGTCTTTAAGTCAAAGACATAGTTTCATTTTTAAAAAAAATTCTTCTTGGTCCAACAAGAAATGAATTCAGTTAATCCATGAATGAAAAGTAAAAAAAAATGTTATTTAATAATTTATGTATATCATAAGGATATTTAGGTATTTCGTGTCAAATAATGTGAATATGGAGTGTGTTCTCTCTCTTCCACTAGTATCAATAATTTTCATTATTCGTTATTATGGTTTATTGCATGTCCACCCAGATGTTCAGATTGAATCAGCATTTTTTATCCATCTATTGAGTCCTTTCTAAGGACCCATGATAGGCAGATGTTGATGTCTGATGGTTTTAGAGGTATTGTCTCAGGATGTAAGTTGTTGCAAGCAGCACTGCCTTTTACAATTGACTGACAGTCAATTTGTTAATGTCAATGGAGTTCCAAAGGTGCTCCACTTATTTTGGGATTTCACCCAAAGTATCTATTGCTATTATAATTATTATAATATTTATGAAATCTTTATGATCACCCACTCTAAAATGCTCTGTTCAGCTTATATAATATTGAACTATACAATTAAAATTGTTAAAAACACAAACAACCATAACAATTAAAAAAGATCACATACCCAACAGGGACTTCACAAACACAATAACCCTGTTCCCAAATGTGAACAAAGCCAGGCTTGAAGGACTTCTAGAATCACTGGAGAGTGGGCACAATACATACACTATTCTCTGTACTAGGTGGGCAAAACAAATACATGGTCTCACAAATCACTCCCTATGCCATGAAGGGTTTAATAGATGATTAATTGCTTTTACTATAGTAGAAGTCATTTTGGGCTTCTTTTTATGAATAACCCAAAGTGACACACATATCCAACACACCTTCCTCCTATTTTCCTCATGAAAACCACTATATGAGGTGAGTTGGGCTGAAAGAGACTGACTGGCCCAAAGTCACTCAGTTGGCTTTCAAGGCTAAAGTGGGATTTGAACTCATAGTCTCCAGTTTGTTTGTTTTTTTAGCCTGATGCCTTAACTACTAGCTCAAACAGCTACAACAATATTTGGTTCATCCCAATAAAACTATACATTTAAAAACATTTGCTTCTTTCCAAGAAAAAAAAAAGTAGAATGTTCAAACAAAAAAAACCTGGTTCAATTTTTCTTCACCTCAGAAAATTAATGAATGGTTTGTCCTAAGGAGCAGTTTATATAATCTGTATGGGATTTATTTTCTGGTAAATGTGTTTAGAGTCACAGGCTGCAGGTAATTCATCATCAAAATGCAGCTAGTCCATTCAAGTAGGTTAGGGACAACAACAACAAAAAAAGATGAAACAGATTGTTCTTATTAAAATAAATAGCAGCAGTAAAAACTTCAGTGTTTCAGTAGCACTATACATTAGTTTGCTTTTTGTGCAAAGCAAAAAAGAAGTGCTTCAGGGAAGATCAAGAAAGCAAAAGTTAGATCTTTTTCGTTATAAACTGCTACTAAATAACCCTCAATATACTCTGTAACAGAGAAGCAACAGACAAGAAGACGAAGGCTGTAAGAAGTAAAACAAATTATGAAAAATTGCCCATCAAAATCACAGTCAATTCCCAGGTACTGAAGATCAAAAGTGTTTCTCCATATGCCTGAACATCTTTATATATCATTCTGCTTCAATAGTCTGAGTGAAGTTATCCAAGTATTTATGCAGAGGATTCAGCAATTTGTCCCAGTTGATATATTTCTACAAAATAATCTGCTAATATCCAAACATTTTCCCTCACTCATAATGATTCATGAATTCATGAATAATTTGATGAATGCTTATAACTTATGAAAAATAGTTATTCGCTTGGTGTGATTAGTCATTTTTCAGCTTTTTACATGGAACATTAGGTTCTTCTCAGGGACTCCATGAATATTGTCCTATGTTGGACAAACAACCAGGGCTCCATTACAGCTTAGCCCTTGAGGGGATTTGAACAGTCCCAGATCACTTCAATTTCTTGCCATGTCCATGATCATCCTATAGTAGATGGAAATTTTAAAAAAAGATAAAGGAATCCCTATGGATTTTACTCTGGTAGTCAATTATAATGGGTAGTCTCTGTTTCAAGGGCCATTGAGCCAGCATGATCCAAAATTGTTTCTGTGCTTATGTGGCCAGCATGACATTGCACAGTGCTGTTCACCTTCCTACCGAAGTGGTGCCTAGTTATCTACTTGCATCTGCATGCATTCGAACTGCAAGATTGGCAGGAACTGGGGCAATGAACAGAGCTCACCCCGTCATGTGATGCTCAGGTCTTGAATCTGGGCTGTCAGATTAATCACTGAGCCATTGCACCACCTCCAAAAATATCAATGGGAATATCTGAAGAAAATATAATGAAATATGTGAATCCAACCCAGGGGTGTATCAACAGACAAGGGAATGAGAATTATAGGATGTGTTCTAATCTTTGGAAGTCAATATTGTGATTGTGTCAAAAATGTTTTTTTTTTAAAAAAAAAAATAGAAGGGGGAGAGAGAGGCAGTGAAACTGCAAGATACTCTTCCTGCTCTTCCAATTTACTTTTGCATTTTTTCAACTCTTTATCTGAAAGAAGGAGAAGCAAAATTAGGCAGCTCCTCTCCCAACAGAAAAGGTTCTTACACTTCCCTTTGTTACAAGACAACTGAAAGGTACTAATAGGTTTTATGTTTCACTGAGCAATCACCTGTCCTACAGTTTGCAGCCTTCTTCCTGCTTAGACATCAACTGAATTGTAAGGAAATCCCTCCTATGAATCTTTTTTCCTCTAATCAGAAAATGAGAGCTACTACTGAGGCTGAAGAGCAATAAAAGAACAGTTGACAACAGCAACAATAGATTGCTGAAAGAAATTCTAAAGCATCCAAAAATGAGAAATAGATGTCTTTTACAGAGCTTTTTTAAAGTTTTTTTTCCCAGGAAATCACATCTTTTCATGTTATTATTATTTCATATCCCAGGAATATGTTCACATTCTTCCTACAGACTTTACCTGCTAGTTAATAGCTGTTGGAAGGAAAATCTGGGTACATATGTACCATCTTAACACTGTATTTGAATGCAGAAAGCAACTTCTGAATACACTTTCTTTAAAGTTACAACAGTAAAACTTTGTCTTGAGGGGGGGAAAGGCCTCATTCACATTTCCTTCACATTAAAGGCAAGCTTAGCTAATGATGTGGTCTAATGAGTGGTTTATGCCTTCTGACAAACCAAATGAGGTTTATCAGCAGAGGCTTTAGGCAGCATGGAATTGCTGCAATTTTACATCTCATTGATTATCAGAATGAGAACAGCAAACATTCATGCGGCATAAAATACACCCCTTCTTCACATACCACAGAGTTCTACACAGAGGAAACAAAGAGAAGCAACTGTAGGGGCATTCTTTTCCCACTCTTTGGCCAATTTGTTCAGAGAGAGGCTGACATCACATTTTCAAAAATGAAATCATAATGGAAACATAATGGAATTTGTCTTTGTACAGGTAGCTAGGGACTGGATTATATCAGAGAGGAAGGAACTCTGGGAATTCTATGCTTGGTTTAATGTACAAAGACAGAGAACATGTGTCACAATCTGATATGATGACACCGAATCAACAGAAAGCATTTAGAAATATTTTATTAAGACGGTATAACGCAACTGCCTCGATTTTGTATTTGTTTATGACATGCATGACTCCCTCCCTTAAGAAAAAAGGTACTTATTTTCACATATAAAGAAATCCAGCATCTCATTTCATGAGTTAATACTGCAGTGGATTTGTTTGTCTCTCCTCCCATTTTATGCTGGGCTAACTTCTTGAAAATTCCTCAACAACCCAGTAAGGAAGCTGTGTGGGTTAGCTGTGAAAATACAACCTTTTACTGCTTCTTTGATTCTTTTAGTAGACTCTGAATTAGTGTTCTTCTACTTTACTATACATTTCCCATCCTATTATTTTTCCTATGGAGCACATGAATTGCTATGTCCATAATAAACATAATAGCAGAAAGGTGTTAATTAATGAGGACTGCAAAATGCACATTTGCAATGAGCAGCAACAGTGACACAAAAAGCTTGGGTAACAGATGAGTCTCTCTTTTTCTCTCTCTTTCTCTCTGTATGTCTGTATGTATGTCTGTCTGTATGGAGAGGGAGGGTGGGAGGATGGGAGAGAGAGAGAGAGAGAGAGAGAGAGAGAGAGATGGAATTTAGTATAATTAGCAGGAGAGATCAACAATCAGAAGCTGGATCTATTAGAGCCAGTGGCAAACCAAGCTGCTTTTAAGAACACAGTCAAACAAAAACTCTCAATTCATGTATAGTTTTTCTAAACACTGCAGTCCTTTGGCACCAATTAATGTATGTAAAAACAGTTCAGGACAACCCAGATCGATTTAACATAATAAAACGAGCCTAGGCTTCTAGTTTGCTGTCAAGCCAGGTTCAAGGTGTTAATATTGATGCACAAAGTCCTGAAAACTTGGGATCAAAGTAGTTTGAAGAGTATTTTCAAGAACATATGTTGTAAGGGGAATGACTACTCATCATATAAATCCTTCCAGATTGCTGCATAGTCATTTCTGCAGCAGCACCACTTCTTTTGGAAAACTTTTCCTCTGAGTTACACTCATCTCCAAGTTTGACACATTGTAGATGTCACACAGAAACTTACATTTTTATGTTGGTCTTCGTCCACTACTGACATTTTCATGGATTGTGTTTTTTAACCCAAAGTAAAGTTTACACACACATACCCACAGGCTGCAGACCAGTGGTATGCTTCCCCAAACCCTAAAATCTTTAACCTTAGACTGTCTACAATTGACCTCACCTCTTTCCTAAGAGGTCTGTAGGGGGCGTGCATTAGTTCACCAACGTGCCTACCGTCCCTGTCCTGTTGTTGTTCTTTATTTTTCTTCTATGTATCCATTTCATGTATTCATAACTATGTTTATACTTACACCTATTATCTTGTAAGTGACTGACAAATCAAATCAAATCAAATCAAATCAAATCAAATCAAATCAAATCAAATCAAATCAAATCAAATCAAATCAAATCAAATCAAATCAAATCAAATCAAATCAAATCAAATCAATCAATAAAATGCTACCAGTTCAGCCTGGTTCAGCTGAACTGGTAGCAAAAATTGCTACCAGTTCAGCTGTAAAGCCTCCTACAAACAGCTGAGAGGAGGGAAAAAAGCCTCTGATCTCAGCTGAGGGGAGAAAGAAGAGAAAAACGCAGGATCAGCCCTCCCACCAAGCCCTGTGCTTTTCTTTTCTTTATCCTCTCAGATGATTGGCCTTGAAGGCCTCAGCTGGTGTGTGGAAAGCTGTGCGTGTGGCGTTAGGTGAACCTGTGATCACTGAACCAGTAGTGGAACAGGTAGGATCCAACTGCTAGTACAGACATGATCTGCTTTATAGTCAAAATGATAACTCCACCTTTAGTTACTCCATCTGATTTGGTGATGACTTGGAAGTCATTCCCAGTCACTGCTCCTAAATTCTGAAATGACTTCCTCCTAATGTACAGGGTGTGACAGCAATTATTTGCTCTTTTTTTTTTCAAGCTTTCAGATCAGGAAATAATAGCTTTCAGTTACTACAGTATATTAGCAATACCTCTGTAAAGGATCTTGACACTTTTATTAAGTTATTATTTATAAATGTTATAGTTATGCCAATGTGTTAAGTCACGGGAATGAGACTCAGGACACCAGCATGATCATCAATTGTTTTTATTTCTTTCTAGGACTGAGCACTGAAGAAACTGCGGCAGCCCTTTTGGGCTGCTCGCTGCTGTGGCCAGTGACGGCTCTTCAAATTTCCTGCCACCATGGACCGACCAATTGCAGGTGAGTATGATAATACATAACACAATGTGGTTTGGATAAGATGACTCAAAGCTGACTGTATCTGGAACCTTACCTCATATAAGATTCTATGTCTTGCATTCAGTAAATTTCAGTTTTAGTCAGTGGTCCTTGTTCAAGTGCCCTGCTACAAATTATATATGGTGTTCATATGTATTTTAGCAATGCTACAAAATAAAATCTCTGCTAGATGACAAACCCTCTGGCAAACAACTATATGCATCCTGGTGGCTTAAAAGACTACTCTGCAACAAGTACATATTAATTCATGAATCTTAAATGATCAAAAACAGAGTAGAGAGAAGACATTTCAATAAAACTTGATGGAAAATCCAAAAACAAGCCTGCTTTTGTACTTACACTGTGCTTGCATGCCTCTAGTCAGCCTTCATGGGAATGGAATGTTGGGACAAATAGAGGTTTTGTCTAATGCCTTCTTATGTACTACTATTCTTACAGAAATGAACGCTGACAAAACAATCTACAATATAATTCCCATTTGTGTCTCCCAAGCATAGGACTCAACTACCATTTGATATAGCAGCTTAACCAGCCTTGAAATATTTTAGGAGTTTCAAGCACCATGAAATTATATCATTCTCCTCATCTCTTCTCCTCCTCAAAGGCATAGGGGAATATAAGTAGATGAATATGCTATCAGGACTCTAAATAACTTTCTCATTTAAATAAAGTAATCTCAGAGTAAGTGACTCACCCGGAACTACATGCAGAAACATTTCAGAATAGACAAGTCAAGCTGCCAGGGCTCATTCTATTATTAAACCAAATGCTTCCACTGGATCAAGAGTGGCTTTAAAGTACTACATCAAAGCATCAAGTATGCTTTACATCACTGTTCACCAACATTTTTGGCACCAGGGAACAGTTTTGTGAAACACAATGTTTCCATGGACAGGGGAAGGGGTGGGAGGAGGACCTTGTAACCGACCTAGATCCCTTGCATGCAGGAGTGGGATTCAAATTTCTTAACAACCAGTTATGTGGACATGGCCTAATTTGTGGGTGTGGTTTCGTGGTCATGTGACTGGGTGGGTGTGGTTTGGTGGTCATGTGACTGGGTGGGTGTGACCAACTCAATGTCACTCACGTGGAGGGGCACCTTGCTTGGCTTCTCCTCACCCCTCCCCTTCCAGCCAGTCCTCACTTCATCTTTCATGTTATGGTGAGAGAAGAAACTTTTTCAAAGTCATCTTCCCCTTGATACTAGCCAATAAGATGGTATTTTGCTATCAGAAGACCTGATGGACATTTCCAAATATTGTTCACACCATTCTCTTGGAAAGACCGAATGGAGAGATTTATAAAGAATAACACAGTTACTTGGAAGAGTCCTTGATGGTTTTCTAGTCCAACCCCTGCTGAAGCATGAAACCCAATACTATTATGGACAAATTTCTTATTGAAAACCTCCAGTAATTGTGTACCCCCGATTTGTAAAGGCATCCCATTTCTCTGATTAATTGTTCTCACTGTCAGGAAATTTCTTCTTATTTCTAGGTTGACTCTGTTCGATAAGTTTCCATTTCATAGTTACTTCCAGTTGAGCCAGGCACCACCTATTTTATACATTTTTCTTGCCTCTGTAAAATGTTACTTTACTCTCCATTAAATTGTTCTACAGTGGTATTCAGTTTACTACAATGATTTTGCAAAATTATACTGATAAAAATTATTCTTTTTGAACATTAAAGCATACAGTCAAGCAGATATTTCCAATCCTACAATTGAAAACACATTTGAAAGGTATTTTCAAAGCAGTTAGTTAGTGGATGTCTTACCATTTTTTTTCTTCTCCCTTAATTAAATCTTTCTGCTTTATTTTTTTTCCTTTGGCCTTATTGCAATATTCCAAAATTTTTACAGATCCTTCACAAAGAACCATTTCTAATTTAACTGAAATACAAAACAATATTTCTGGTCTGGAATTCCTTGACTCACACTCACACGCCTCAGCTCCTCAACACTTCTCAATGTTTTCCTTTCATTTCTGTTATGTACAGAAATGTGCTTCTCTTTTACTGCTCTTTTCAAATTAACCCTCCCCTGATACCTACATCTGCATTTAATTCAGGTAAACCCAAAAGACGATACTTCTTTCTAAGTTGTCAAAATGGAAAGTGCTCCAAAGGGAATTATTCAGGAGGGTGATATTAGCAATTTATAAACATAATTATCTTGCTCTCAGAAAAGATGGGGACTTAACAAACTATTTAAGAAATGCATTAACTGCATAGCACCAAAAGGCAGATGAGTTGCTCATTGAGACCAACAGTAATACAAACAAAAATCAGTCTTGTTAGGAAAGGCTGTCTAATAAAAATATACTCAGGTCTTCTCTTATTATAAAATCATCCTGGATGGCTGTGAAACTTCTTTCCCTCCCTCTTTTGGGAAGATTTACAACAACAATTTCCAGCCAGATTTACCCTGAAGCCTCACCCACCCGCGCTGGCAGCTCTTGCCTGAGCAACGGTTCAGCTTTACCTTGCCCAACCTTCCTCCCGCGGTTGGTGGCAGAAGGGAAGGCTCCAGCAATGCCCTGTGTGCCAATCTGGGGCTCGTCATACCTGGGTGGTGGTGGTGGTGGTGGTGGCATGCTCCAGTTGTTTTCATCAGCGAGAGGGGCTGTAGAGCCTCTCTCACCAATAGAAAGGCTCTTATCAAGAAGGCAAGCAGTGGTGGCACATCCCGGAATTTCCCAGCAATGGGGAGTTTTCTTGGATAGCTTCAGTTGTGGCAGCTGTAGCAGCAAAAGGTTAGGGGGGAAGGTGAGCAGCAGGGGTGGCAGTGCGTCCTGGTGGGGAATTTCCTTGGGCAGCTTCAGTGGCAGCCTTTGCTGCAAAAGGCGAGTAGTGGGGGGAAGGTGAGCAACGGTGATGGTGGCATGTCCCAGAACTGCACCAGTGGTGGAGAGTTTTTTTGGGTGGCTTCGGCAGCAGCAGAACACACCAGGGTGGCAATGGCTGCGTGTTCAGCCAGATCCAGCCACAGAAGCACCAGGGGGAGGAGAACTTTCTCTTCTCTCCCAGCTGGCATGGCCATGGCCCCGTGGCTTCTTCATGGCCAGGGGATAAAATTCTCCCAGCCAGCACGGCCATGGCCATGCAGTGGGGGGCAGCTAGCTAGCTAGGGCGAAGAAAGCCAGGCAATCCCGGGCACGGGAGAACAGTGCAGTGGCCTAGGCTGGCCCAGGAATCAACTTGACCGGGGCTTGCTTGTAGGCTCACTCATCCAGGGACATCAGGGCCATGGTAGAAGGCAGGCAGCAATGGAAGGTGAAGGCAGGTTAATAATGGAGGTTGAGAAGAGGAATAACTGGGCAGAGTTGGGCGAGTGGGCGGGTAGGAAGGTGCGGGGCCAGCCAGTGGCACAATTTACCGGACCTTTGAATTGTGCAGAATCATAACAGCCAGTTCTACTGAACCAGTCCAAACCAATAGAATCCCACCCCTGCTTGCATACACAGTTTACAGTAGGGTTTCTGCTTCTATGAAAATCTAATGCCTGGTGATCTGAGGTGGAGCTGAGGCAGTGATGCTTGCATTGGGGAATGGTTGAAAATGCAGATAAAGCTTCACTCGCTTGCTTGCCGCTCACCTCCTAACAGCCATGGACCACTGCTGGTCCATGGTCCAGGCTTGGGGACTCCTGCTTTAAATAAATTCCAGCCAAATCTGGAGTGTTGCCTGTAAATGGACTATTAAGATATAAGGAATCAGGATGAAAAAGTTAAGAATCAGGATGAATAAGTAGGTCTGATAGTTTAAGAAAAGTAACAGACTTCCTTTTTTCTTTAATGTGTGCTCCTACATTTTTTTCAGTGGATTTTCCACAAACATGAATCAATCTTAAGCTTTCAGATGATGGAATCTATATGTAAATAAGGCTGTAAAGTGTGCATGACTTTAAGGTTCTTCAAACTTGGCAAGTTTAAGACTTGTGGACTTCAACTCTCAGAATTCCTGAGCTAACAGGACTGGAGGAGGAATTCTGGGAGTTGAAATCCACAAGTCTTAAAGCTGCCAAGTTTGAAGACCCCTGCTCTAAATGGTTGGAAGCAAAAATATTGGTTTTCTTTATTCTTACTTTCTGCTTTACATGTGATAATATACACTATTTTTTATTATAAAAAAATATTTTATTAAACAAATGTATACAAATACAGTAATATACAATATACACTCTTTGGTGGATTAGGGAGTCTTAACCCAAAAACCCTGGAAATTGCCCTGCGAATTTGAGATACCTTGTCTAAGGGAGCATGCTCAGAGTCAACATTATTGAATCCTTTTCAAAAGCTGACTTTTTAAATTTCTCTTTCTCTCTTTCCTTCTGCCAAACCTTTGAAAAGACTATGTAGAAGGAAAATACTTTTATAAAATAGCCCTACTGTGTTTCTGCTACTTTGTTATTTTATTGGATATAATTGGCTATTACTTTTACATTCATTATAAACCACTTTATGGATAAACCAATGTCTGCAAAGAAATGAAACAAAATTATATCAGGCTGGATTACATATCATTGAAAATCTAATATACCAGCTGTAGTACCACATATTTTTAAATTTCGGAGGGAACATGCTGGTCTATCCCTCTAACCTTCCTTTACAGAAGGAAGTTCATTTATAATCACATAATTCAGAGATAGGGATTGATTATAACGCTGAGTGCGAAAATATACAGGATGTAAAAGCCTAGTGTAAAGTCCACTGAATGCTGATCACTGGATAAAATCAAATGCATGCTGGTTCTGAAAATGTTCCCTACCCACAGCTGTATAAATTATATCTGCTTTCTTATGTGGCTATTTACCAATGCAGCTTTTGTGAACCCCAGAAATCATCTCTGTTCCATCAGTAGTTTTATGAATAGAATCAAAGTCTTCCCATTTAAGAAGAATTTAAAATCCAGCAGATTTGGAAGGCACTGGGTGAGAAAGGCTTTGGTTTTTAGGTTTTGTTTTATTTTATTTTTGGTCCTAACATATATTTAACAATTCCTTATCATCTCCCACTTATCATCTTTCATTGGTTATTTTTCTTGATCCTAGCTACCATATCTACTTTCACTATTACATTTTTTATTTCTCTTCTTTTCTCATAGACTCATTGAAGTTGTCTTATAGCCAATGAAAGAGAAAGGGAAAATGTCTTGCATTTAAAAATGTCTTGCACTTGATAATCTGGCTATAAACCCATCATTATGTATTTGTTGCATTTTTAGCTGACTTTTAAGTAATTAAAATATCTTCCTTTGGAGGAAAACGTGTCTCCCATTATTTTATCCCTACAGTAACAATACTGTGGATTGTATTAAATTGAAAAAGAATGACTGCCCAAATTTCCAAAGGGAAGTTCATAGTCACAACAGTTATCAAGAATACTTTCTACATGGAGCTGCTCTTGAAATCCACTCAGAAGCTGCAGCTGGTCTAGGATGCAACGGTATGGAGCAGGACTGTCAAACTCCCAGCCTGCAGGCTGGATGCATCACATGCTGGCCATGCCCAAGTCCAGTTTAGCGAAGGGGGGGGGATCCCGATATGTCACATGACACTGCTGTGAGTTTGACACCTCTGGTGTGGAGGATGAAGGATGCTCCACATTATATCCATGTGTTGCTTCATGAGCTGCACCAGTTGGCTGCCAGATGCAATTCAAGATGCTGGTTTATGCATAGGATTTTGTTATTTTTCAGGCCACCTACATGCAATAGTTTTGCCAGCTCAGTAAGATCTGGCAGAATTATTGTGCTTTAGGTTCTTTCTATGGAACAGTGTCATCTATCAGAACCAAGGGGTCATTCATTCTCTGTCATAGTACTTTCCCTCTCGAATAGAATCTTGCAGATCCATAAAGCTCTCGCTCTTCAGCTGTTCTGCAATTTTTTGAAAACTTAGCTTTACTCCCATGCTAGGCTTAAGGTAACTATCAACCCTCTGTTAGTTTTCTTTGGCTGTATTAGATACTTCTAGATGTCCAGGTCTTTTTCCCCTTCTTTTCATTTTACCATTTCTATTGTCAATAAATGTAAGCTTCCCAGACTTGCTGAGAGTTGGCCTCTAAATCTTACTGAATGAATATTGATTGAGGACATCAACCAAATCCAGCACATTAACTACTACTACACTACATTGGTTCACTTAGTGCACAATAATTAGCCAGCAAGTGATTATTACAAATACCCATATGTCTTCTTTCTTTAAATTATATTCCAAAGTTTTTGGGAAGATCTGGAATTGCCAAGAGTAAAGTCACCATCAAAAATTAATCACTTTATCTCTAAAACATTTGTATTGTTACAGATGCATGGAGGACCGCAATGATGCTGCATCATCTAGCTCTCTGGATTTCACAAGGGAAAAGACTAAAAAAAGAAACTAATGCTTTCAAACATCTTACCAGGGGACATCTAGGAATAATTTGCATTAGTTTTACAGCTCAGGCTATCAGAATTCAAGATTCCATTCAGTAACTGTAAAGTTTTGGCTTTACTTTGATGGAAAATTATTCTATTATTTCCATTACCAATCATTCATTATATATACCAATTATAGATATATCTATTTACTCTATAAAATAATTTTGAACCATAATAATGAAGAAACAAAACTAGTTTTCTAACAGCAATTTAAAAATAGCATTCAATATCTAAAGGAAGATGGAAAGACCTTTAGAAATATACTTGTAGATAAGGCTATCCCATTAGGATTGGTAAACACACACACCATCGAAAGGTTATTTGGATTTTTGTGGTTCAAATAATTAATAATTTATAGCTTAATAGTTTTAATAGTAGTAACTTTTACTAGGTACACAATTAGGCACCTAATACAAAAGAGATAGAAATTGAATATTGTAAAGCTAGAATACAGCATATATGCATATACTGAACCACTCTATGCATGTAAGTATCCTAGCAGGCCTTCTGTGGGAAACAGTCAAATAAAGCATCAAATGTATCATGTGAAGGAATAACAATATTTAAAAAAATGAATCAGAATAGAAAGTAAATGGGAATAATAATTGGTAAACAAGAGACAAAATACTCATTTCTCATCAGAGAGAAATATTGAGCACTAGATGGCCATAAAATATTGTTGGTGCTCTCTGAGCTTGGACACTTGCTTGCAAATGTTTCATTACCTAACTAGGTAACACCATCAGTCAGTAATAAAATGTCCAAGTAAATAATCATGCTCAAAGAGCACTAAGGACTCAACATTTTGACCCTGAGCTATGTTTATTCATTTTTATTGAAAGCAAAAAGTTAGTCCCTTGGGCATGTTTTACTGCTGCCTAGTAATTCTACAGAATTTTGCAGTCCAAATAGGATGGATCTAAACTTGGAGCTTCAATCCACAGAGCATTATACAAATTATATGTGAATTGGCTACATTAATATTCATGTCTTATAACCATGTTCAGTTGCTACAGAACAGGGGTATCAAACTCATGTCATCATGGTGGTGTCACGTGATATATCAGGACTTTTTCCCCCTTTGCTAACCAGGTATGGGCATGACCAGCGCATGACGTATCTGGCCTGCGGGTTGGGAGTTTGACAGCTCTGCTGTAGAATCACTGGGAAAAATCTCATAATCACAGTCAACTATCTAATAAAACCTGTCAATTATTCTCCAAGATGTGAATGAAATTATCCCCAACACTAATTATTTCCTTCAAGAATGGAATACTTTTGCCTCTGAAGAACAGAATTTTTCCCCACCCTCTTTCTTTATCTAAATTGATTAACACAAAACATTTGCATAACTTTAGTTTTTCTATGAATTGGATTATGGACACTATATTTGAAGAAATATTTTTGACTCATGTGCTTACTTGGGTTCTCTTTATCTAATTTTAGGACTTGTTTAGAAAACAGATCATGTTTTAGATCATATTTAGAAATATTGAAAATTAAAATGAACTCACAAACTTTTCAGCACCACTATAGAAGCCAATGCAGCTTGAAGAAAGCTTGGTGCACTCAACAATGTATTGACCACTTGAAGTTTCTGAATGCATCTACCATAGAGTGTGTTGTACTAATTCAAATAGCAAGTGACTAAGACATGAGTAGGAGGAACCCCCTGTAACAAGAAAGGCCATAGTGCACAAAATGGATCAATGGAAAGATCTTCCAAACCATGACTTCCACTTCTGAAAGCATTGAGTTGTAAGTCCAGAAAAACAAGTCTGCACAGCAACTCTACCTGAGGAGTGCCACCCCATTTAAAACTATTGGTGGAATGGCTCTGGAATTAGGGAATATAAACACTAAGGGCACTTATTCTTTGTGTGGTTGAGTTGTGCTTGTTCTCCTTCATCCAGATCTAGCATTCAAGCACTGGATAAACACTTCTATAAAATTAATTCTCCAACCAGAGTTGGAGATGTACAACTAGGGATCTAAAACATATTGGTAGATTGAATGGAAATGTCAACCTACCAAAGCAAGTCAAACTTCCTCTTTTTTGTGATAATGCCAGCAGGCAGATGTTTTATTCATATGGGCATTGAAATGGGTTTTCATTAACAAATTTTAATGAAAATTGTGATTACATTTTAATTCTATTATTTTACTTTTATGCTTGGAGCACCATCTATTGATAAAAAGAGGGCGTAGTTATTTAATAAAAATAAATAAAACTGAAAGTTAGCATACCAGTTGGCATTCCCTGGATCTCCTTTTATTACTTCAGATATTTCAAAAGCATAGATTTGGCATTTAGATCAACATCTTCTAGAAGCTAGATTAGAGTCCCACTATATTGTTAGGGCCACTTCATCATCACTCATTCTTATTTTGGTGTAATACTTCACAAAATAAGCTTTGAGAAGGCATTTTCTGAAGGTACTTCCGCAAGCAGGAAGGAGGGCTTTGCTAAATAATTTAGGGCATTGTTTCCT
This sequence comes from Emydocephalus ijimae, assembly GCA_004319985.1. NCBI lineage: Eukaryota > Metazoa > Chordata > Lepidosauria > Squamata > Elapidae > Emydocephalus > Emydocephalus ijimae. The sequence continues at coordinate 18,274 of BHEV01016136.1, forward strand.
AAACCTTTTGTCATCACATCTCCTTTAGTGAAATCTTAATGTACACACCTTCCCTAAAAATCAAAGTAAACAATGAAAACAATTGAATTACACTTTATTAATGCAATAAATGAATAAATAAATAAATAACACAATGCAATTAACTATAAAGACATAAAAATGAAAAAAGAAAGATCATGCCTCCTACACTATCATATTATCGGCAATAGTTTTTCGAGAAAGGTGGATTCATCATAACAAGGTACAGCTAAAAGGTTCCTCACACATTCTTTGGACTTTGTCTGCACCAACCCAAGGGAGGTATATCTCATCTTTTGGAAAACCCTGACTTCAGAGAAAATGGATTAAAATACTCTTTTAAATGGAATACTTCTTCTTTTTTTAATTGATCCTGCCTTCAGATGAAATCCTTTTATTTCTTTCCTTCTCTTTCTAATATCAAAAATAATAACATTCTATCTAATGTAGGCTTGCAGTAGATGCCATATACTGACAATAGACAGAATTCAGACAAAAAAACAGGAATTATGAAAGGTGCTCTGAACTTGAAGCTCTAAAGCAGGGGTTTCCAGCCCCCAGTCCATGGCCCGTTATTGGGCCATGGCCTTTTGGGAACCAAGTCACACAAATGGTAGGAGAGCTCACTAAGCGGCATACAATATCATCTCCCCCCTTGTTTGCCACTGCCACCACCACCATTGGTAGAGCTGAAAAGGCTAGGGACCACTGCTCTAGAGTTTTGCTTCTAGAAGTAATGTCCAAGTGGAAGACTGCTTAAAATCCAGCTGCATCCACTGCTAGATTATTCACAGTCTATTCTAGAGTCACTCATTTACTACTTGCATCCAAACAGAACATGAGGATTATGTTGCTATTGTTGTTGTTATAATAATTGTTATCTCTTTAAATCACATATACTTATGGGTAGTTTACAAGAGATCAGAACAAATTAAACATAGCATACAGTGGCAGAAAAGGAATAACATGACTAATTTCAATTGGAAAATAACATAAATAGTCTACCTAATTTCAGTAAGCAAATACTCAAAAGCAATGCTGGAAGATTGTTTTAGCCTTTTTAAGGGTAACACTGAAGATTTCCTTGAACGCCCTTCCTTATACCCAGTTTGGAGAAAATGCACCAGCTGGAAGGATTTGATGTTCATTTCTGTCAGCACTGTTTCCTACACATGCATTTCTGCTTTGTTTCTGGGCAAAGAGTAAAAAGCTAGTCATTATGCTTATAAAGGCTTAAAGTCTTATATTTAAGTTATTTAAAAAATCTTTAAAAAATTGTCTAAAGCATGAATCTACTCATGCAATACATACAACAGCAGAAGTGTTTTTTCTGCAATCTATCCCCTTCAGAAATGAACTTGATAGATAACCCAAAGCAATTCTTTATATTTTTAACTTTCAGATTGCATCATTTTCCCCAAAGAAATTTCCTTGGTATATTTTGAGTTTTAGGAGAGCAGCAAAGACTTTTGTTTCTTTTATCTAACATCTCTTTTATCTATTTTAACATCCCACATAGGGATGTAATTATTTTAGGACTGACCCAATTGTTTATGACTCTCTTGCTTTAATTATTTCACTAATCCATTGTAACAGTTTTTAGCTGTATTATTTTCTTTTGTATTTTGCAGTGGAAAACCACCTTAAAACACTTTGAGGGTTGGATTATTCAGATCAGATCAGCAGATAAAGACTTGTCTCCTGGGGGTGCATTTCTCCAGTACATACAGGGACCAATAAGTGTCTTATGGATCACTTATAAGTGGCAATTTGGTGTACTGTTACAAGGATTAAGCTACAAACTAGGAGACTATGAGCTATACATTCAACTTAGGCAGGAAGCTAGCTAGGTGACTTGGGCCAGTTATTTACTCTCAGCCCTACCAAGAAGGCAACAGCAATCAATTTCTGAAAAACTTTGTCAAACAACTGCAGAGACTAGTTAGGCGGTCACAAGGGTGGAATTCATTTTTAAACAACTGGTTCTGTGGGCATGGCTAAATTGGTGGGTGTGGCTTGGTGGTCATGTTATTGGTTGGGCGTGGTCAACTCAATATCACTCACATCGAGGCACACATCTCCTCACCTGACCTCTTATGACTATGGGAATGCTGCAACAGTCATAAGTATGAAAAATGGTCATAAGTCACTTTTTTCAGTACCATTGTAACTTTGAATGGTCACTCCACAGAAGCATAGTATCAGCAAAGGAGGGGGAAAAACTCCAGAGATGTTCCTGAGACAGGAAGTTTAGTCCTGCCAAGAATGTAATAAGAGTTAATGGAGAGGCAGTTTCTGTAAGCAACACCAGAATGTTTCCTTCCTGCTTCCCTTATAGGATTAGGCCAGTAATTTCTTCTAACAACCGGTTCTCCAAACTGCTTAGAATGTTAACAACCGGTTCTAGCGAATAGGTGCGAACTGGTAGAATCCCATCCCTGGGCAGTCACCAGGAGTCAAGGTTGCCTTGAAATTCCAAACATATTTATATTTATCCACTTATACCTGTTTACAATGTGAAGAAATAAGGCTTACTTTGCTTCTTCCTTTTTTTTTTATCAGAATAAACAAAATGGCCTGGGGAGAGCAACAGCAATAGCATTTAGAGTTATATATCATTTTATAGTGTTTTAAACCCTCTCCAAGAGTTTTACAGAGACAACATATTGGCCTCAACAATCTGGCTCATCATTTTACAACCTCAGAAGGAGGGAAGCTGAGTCAACTTTGAGCTGATGATGACTGAACTGCTGGCAGTCAGCAGAATTAGAATTACTGGATTCTAACCACTTTGCCATCATGGAGAGAAGGCAATACTATTCCCAAATGCAATGGAAAGCACTAGAATCCAATCCAGTGCCTTGGGAAGCGGTAGAACTGACACCATCATATAAAATTGATCTAACAATGTAATTAATATATAACTAAGCTAAATCACAGTTGGACCAGGAAGGAATCAGCACTAAGGAAGAATGAGTGCTGAAGAATTGGTGCTGGTGAATCTTCTTGAGTGTCCTTTGGACTGCAAGAAGAACAAATAAGTCAATTCTAAAGAAAACCAACCATGACTGTACTTTGGAAGGACAGATACTGTAGCAGAAGCTCAAATACTTTGGCCACATTAAGAGAAGAGTGGATACATTGGAAAAGATTCTTGATGTTTGGAAAGTCTGATGGCCAAAGGAGAAGGGAATGGCAGAAGATTTAGTTTAGTTTACTTTATTGTCATTGCACCTCGTACAACAAAATCAAACACCATCTTCAGTGCACATCATCACCATGAAAATAAACACGAACACACATCCTTCACACTCCACACATTGAAACGAAACCCCCAACACTGCACCAATACTGCACTATATAGCATAATTCAAAAGAGTTACTGCCCTGGGATAGAAGCTGTTTTTCAGCCTATTTGTCCTTGTTTTTATTATTCTCTACCATCTGCCAGATGGTAATAGTTCAAAAAAAGGGTGCCCAGGATGAGATGGATTTTTGAGAATATTTTGAACTTTCTTAAGGCAGCGGGAGCTATAAAGCTCTTCCAAAGAGGGGAGAGAGCAACCAATGATCTTTGGGGCAATGACATTAACCCTCTGGAGTGCACTGTGCAATTGGCAAACCATACAGAGGTGCAGTAAGTTGAGATACTCTCTATGGTACAGCAGTAGAAGATCACCAGCAGTTTTTCATTCAGTTGTTGTTACTGAGAAGTCTCGGGTAGTATAATTTCTGCTGGGCCCTTTTAGCCAGTGCTGCAATGTGAGCACTCCAGGTCAGGTCCTCTTTTATGGTAACACCCAGACACTTAAAACTGGCCACTTGCTCCACTCGGTCTCCAATGATAAGCAAAGACTCCTTGGTCTTATTGGTGTTGAGGATCAAGTTATTGTCTCCACACCATGAAAGCAATGGGTCCGGCTCATTTTGCTATGCAGATTCAGACCCCCCCCCCCCCGAGATGAG
>BHEV01016139.1:0-15652 GCA_004319985.1 Emydocephalus ijimae
ATATATCAATCTTTGATTGGTAGCTTATCATATATAAGCAATTGGTCAAGGCCAGATATAGCTTATAGTGTAAATCAGCTGTCACGTTTTAATTCAGATCCACATGCATTGTATATAGAACCAAAGGGTGATTTGAGTCTTCGTGCCTATGCAGATGCAAGTTTTGCAACTGACATAAACACTAGAAAATCAACATCTGGGATGGCTATATTATTNGTAACTGTTAAAGATTCCATTATTGTGTACAAGGACAACCAAGTAGCCATAAAATTAGCTACTAGTATTGCTGTAAAAACTAGATCAAAGCATACTGATTTAAGATACTTAAATGTTAGAGAATCTATAAAGAATGGGCTAATTAAATTGGAATACTGCATGACAGAAGAAAATATTGCAGACCAGTTTACAAAAGCTCAAGGAGTAATTAAGTTTAAAGAGAGTTGTAACAAATATAATTGAAAGATGTAAATAGTTATATTATTATTATTACCTAAAAGGAGAGAATGTTAGGGATAACATTGTTTACCCTGACCGGTTTAGGTAAAATAATAAATATGTTATCATGGTTTATTAGTTAAAGTGTCTGCAACTTTAACTGTAGGAATGTAATTAAGGGAGTGGTTGTTATAGCACCATAAAAGAAGCAAGACAACAGCAGCTTGCTCTCTCTCTGGCTTTGATGATCCCTGATTGCTGCATGGACTCAAGACTGCTTTGCTCGAACGGGAGAGATAAACAAAGGACTTATTTGTAAGTGAGCTAACATAGGATATTCTGCACGGACTTTGCTAAATGAATATCCTTGAATGGACTGACTAAATGATACATGACTAATGGACTGTTATTTTGACTATGCTATAAACTCTAAATGGAATAAACTATATTTTTGATAGCACAAGTTTATCTGTTATTTTTACTGTATGTTAACAAACATACAAGCTTATCTCACTCATTTATCTGTGTGCCTATCTGACTAACGCTGCACATTCTGTTTAGCTTGTCTCCTTAACCCTGGTTGGGGAACCTAGGCTTAACAGCTTTCAAACAACATTGACAAAATCCTTCTGTACCTGAGATGTAGCTTTTTATTAAAAAAATAGCATTATTAAAAAAAGCATTACTTGGATATTAATGTTTTCCTTTGCAAGTGACAATACGTTAATCACAAGAACTCATTGATTTTTTTCTAACTACTAGACCAGTATATATTTGTTCAGAGCTGTAAGAAAACAGAAAAACATAACAGCAAAATGAAATATGCCTCAAACCATGATAGATTTGGCATACAGTATGCAATGAATACCATTAACCAATTATTTTACTCAGTTCACAAGATTCTTACAAATCCTTACAATAGGACAACATGTCCTATTGTCAAAGTAATATAAAGCAGCTTAATCAACCTCAAGAAAAGGAAAGTCCATAATTGTGTTACTAAGAAGCACTTTGGAATTCAGCAAATCATATGGGAATTCAATGCAACAGAAATCACCAGTGTCATAAGCATGTAAAGAAAAAATGAAGGTTGACAGCTAAAACAAACTGACAGTTTGATAAAAGAAACTCTAACTCATTATATTTATCCCAATTCCTTGAGCTTTTTCATAAAAAAGTACAGCTCTATTCATATTTGCATTACTATTATGAAGAAATTATTACATTGGGGTAGGATAGAAGTAATGGGAGAATTCTTTGAATAATAGTAAAAAAAATGCAGCTAGAACTTGAATTCTCATTTAAATTTTGCAGTTGGTCTATTTCACCTTGCAAGAATAATCAGAAGTCTTGCACTATACAAAATGGGATTTGAGAAAAGTGTCTTTGGAGATTCTCAGTCATCCAGGTCATGATTGTCCCAAAGGTGCTTTTTCAAGAGACAACTGGACTTTCTGGTTTTTCTTTGAAGACATTTCATTTCTCATCCAAGAAGCTGGATGAGAAGCAAAAAGTCTTCAAAGAAAAACCAGAAAGTCCAGTTGCCTCTTGAAAAAGAACTTTTTGGGATTTGGGGTAAGGTTAGCTAAGGAACTGCACTGTCTCTCTTTTATCTAAAGATCACATTTGGACATTGATGAGGCTTGTGTAAACAAATGAAACTGAGATAGATCTGACATAGAAGCAAACCATACTGACATACTGTATATCAGGCCCCAAACCAACAAGGACTCTTGGTGGTTCTTCCCAGCTGAGTTCTTTATTGTTTCATATCTACAGACAAAATCCTGCCAGACTGGGAACTCTACTGTCTGCAGCTACAATATACTATATGAGTTATTAGGATCACCCTTTTCCATCTGACATGATATCTAGACTGAGTTATCATTTTACCAACCTTGGAAGGATGAAAGCTGAGTCAACCTTAAGCCAGCCAGAATCAAACTCCTGACAGTGAGAAGTGAGTTAAGCCTGCAATACTGTATTCTAATCACTATGCCATCATGGGTCAGGATATATGCATTGTAACCATTTAAATAAACCATCCAGCCACCAATCAAGTTCTGTCCTAGAAACCAGCAAGAGGTAGGAGGCATGGTTCTTTTATAAACTATATATTTCACAAGTAGATAGTCTAAGACCGTGATGGCAAACCTATGGCATGCATGCCAGAGGTGGCACACAGAGCCCTCTCTGTGTGCATGCAAGCCATCACCTCAGCCCAGCTCTGCCACGCTTGTGCACATGCCTCCTGCCAGCCAGCTGGTTTTCTGCCATGCATGTAGAGGGTGGGAGGGGCACATGCAGGAGGCAGGGCGCATGCGCGGGAGATGCGTGTGCTTGCATTTTGGGATGTGCACGCTTTGGGCACTTGGTGTTGAAAAGGTTAGCCATCACTGGTCTAAGATCTATCCATGCATCGCTAGATAAGAAAGTAAAGATACACATCTGAAGTATTATGTATTTGGGGTTTTACAAAAACCTTCACTGGTAATGTATGTTATGTGATATATTAAATGGAATTCCTTGTTAAGAGAATGGAATTTAAATACTGTTCAAAATGTAGTTCAGGTACTCCTGTGAGGTTGACTTACAACTGGTTTTTTGGGGGAGAGATCATTCAAAGTTACAAAGGACCTCCTTAGGAGTATATACAACCTGGTTTTGAAATTCAAATGGCTATTTCCCCCAATCATGCGATTGCATTTTTGGCTCTCAGAAACTGGCCAGTGTTTACAGCCATTTGCAGCATCCCATGGTCATATAACCATGTTTTATGGCAAAATCAGACCATTGCAAATCACTAATGACTGTATGTTCACTTAATGATTGCCACAAAAAAACCAGTGGTAAAATCGGGTCAGTTATGTTGGTGACCCAATTTATGACTGTCACAACTTACAACCATGATAGGCAGGCTCCATTATGTTTGTAAATTGAAGACTACCTGTACGTCCTTTTGCAAAAATGCTGGAATAAAATAAATTATTTACATGTAATTTTACCATTACATATTCTATCAAGTGGATAAATAATATGAAGCTTCTCTGATATTTCTATACATATATGGATTATTCAGGAGTAAAGCAATTTTACTCATCTTCCAAACAAATATTTAAATATTCCTTACAAGTAGTTTCTGCTAAGTATATTAGCCAATTTGGTGTATTTATTGGTCTAGAAACCAGGAAGACTTGAGTTCTAGTCCCACTTTAGGCGTGAAAGCCAAATGGGTGATTTTGGGCTGGGCACTTCCTCCCAGCGAAACCAGTGCTGTTATTCTTGTGGGTAATAATAGGAGGAGATAAGAGTATTAGGTATGTTCACTGCCTTGAGTATTTTTAAAATAAAGGCCAGATATAAATAAATAAGTAAATAAAACATACAAATATAAATAGCGTATATAAATTTCAAGAAAGTGATTCAGAGTACATAAATTTAAATGTAAGAAAAAATAATGCAAATAACAATACAATTATTGATTCTTACCACTGCAATAGGATAGAAAACTAATAGATCAATAAAGCAGGGGCTTTTTTGGGAGGGGGAGGGGTGTTTTAAACTGTGAGTGTGTGCTAATGCTATTCCTTTCAACCACAGTTCTCTAAGGTCTCAGGCAAAGATAATGTATATCTCAACACTCATAAATTACTTTTAACAGTAGATGCCCACAATTCGGCATGCATCTGCTGCAGTACCTTATCTCACATCATTTCTTATTATTAGAAAGGTCACAAGCCGGAGTAGCATATGTGTACTTGCTATTTCACCTCGTGCAAAGGTTGCAGAGAATTCTGGATTAAAGCCATTATTATAAACTCGGAAAAGGATAGATTATAGCTATAATTGAAACTGATCTACAGAATGGGTACTGATATAAATCATAAAGGGGGGAGGGGGAGACACAAAGGCATAACAGATGGCCCGCTTCTCCTCCATCCATAGCTACTGGAGATGACAAGCTGGCAATTTTTACTGGGTGGTTTAGCTCATTAAAAATGACAAAGGGGATTTGTGACATTTACAACCTACAGAAAAATGCAGTGTTTGTTCTTTGTGATACAATATTTTTTAAAAACATGCTGTAAGTGTGGGATAGCACCTATGTTGATGTAGTTCTTATCTTGCCTTATAGGCAATTCATCATTTGTTGACTATTTTCCTTATGAACTAGCAACACACTGCCATGATATTATTTTCCTTCTATTAAATTCTATAATTTGTAAGACAATCTAATTCTAATTCATGATTGTCATACCGTGTTTAAAAGACAAGCTGCAAATGAAAGGCATGTGCTTGGAAGGGTTTTTAATATTCTGTCCTTTCAAGAGACACCAATGTAGGATCAGAACATCAGTTCTTTTGTGTATCAATTTATAATGATTTACTAGACCTTTTCTTTTCTTACCCCAATAAACAGCCTAATCCAAGTGAATGCATAGAGCTAAATATTGCATTTCAATAATCCTCCACCTTCTCTTTAATGCGTGATTTTAAATAAAGGCAACCGTGTTATAGCCACAAAACTGTAATTTTTAAAAAATGACTGAGATTAAAAAAGAGGACAGATGCAAATTCATAAACACAGCAACATAAAAGTGTTCAAAATTGTTTCTGAATGGTTCAGAGGCACCATACCTAAAGGGATGGGATCCGGATTCACTGGACTCTGCTGCCTAGAATGATTGCTACCGTTGCCTTTTTTCAAATCCTCTGCATCACTGTACCGCCGTATCCAGTAATTAAGTTCTTCCCGGTCAGCTTCTTGACATCTCCGTAGCACAGTGAGAGATCGCCTTGTTTTTTCTACCATGTCCATGATGCAATTTAAGAGCTAGATGTCAAAAAGGGAAAGGGAATGATGATAATGTTTATTTGATGTATATCAATCAAAATATAGCTGGAAGGGACCTTTGAGGTCTTTTAGTCCAACCCCCTGCTCAAGCAGGAGACCCTATACCATTTCAGACAAATGACTGTCCAATCCCTTTTTAAAAACCTCCAGTGATGAAGCACCCACAACTTCTGATGGCAAGCTGTTCCACTGGTTAATTGTTCTCATTTTCAGGAAGTTTCTCCTTAATTCCAGGTTGCTTCTCTCCTTGATTAGTTTCCATCCATTATTTCTTGTCCTGCTCTCAAGTGCTTTGGAAAATAAATTGACCTCCTTTCTCTTTGTAGCAACCTCTCAAATACGGGAATACTTTACTTACTATACAGGGCTCAATGGTGAAATTAGCTAGGAGTAATTCCAACTTTTTCTGCAGTGGGGACAATGTTTGAAATGTTGAGAAGGTGTAGGACAGATATACTAACATAAAGGCAGCGATGAAGGTGCCACACAGCTATTGCCATGTGCTCTGAATCTCCTTCTTTCCAATGCTGTCTTACAAGTTCTATTTCCAATTTCTATTTTTCTAATCAGGTATGCAAAGGAAATAAAGCACTCAGCCTGTGGATACCCTGATTTTTAATTTCCAAAGAATGTATAGGAGGGCTATCTCTTACACATAAAGCTCCTACTCTTCTTTAAGCATATTAGTTACCATTTATTTTTAAATAAGATCGGGAGGAAAGCAAAGGAGTCCCACTACCCAGACATGACATTTTTGGCTATTCTCCAGCAGATCCCGATACTATGCTTACTTCTGATTTTCAAAGGAACCTTCAACAATTTAAATAGTTGTATGCCCATCTGCTACAAACATTTGTTTTCATGCTGATCCTGTGAAAATTGTAGGGTTCATTTATCATGGGCTGGCTCAGGGAAATAATTTTAAGGATAAGGGACAATTTGAGTCGAGTTATTTTAGATCCAGTTGGACATCTTAATCAATGTTTTGGGAATTGGGAATTCAACAATTGGTTTCACTTCATTGCCAAGCAGACCTCATTCCAAATAATGTAAATAATAAAAAAAAATAAACATGTCATCACGAACTTTCCAAATCTTGCAAAATTTCAGTGATATCTCATGTGAAAATGGCAAGCGTCACTTCAATGAGTTCAAAACAGTTGACATTCAAATTGGCACTTATCCTCTTATAACCATAAATAACATTCATTCTCTCTTTCATTATACAGTAAATATAATGAAAATAAAACATGTACAAGATATATTTACACATAGTGATGAATCTCGTTTCCTAACTTCATGGATTTTGCTTGCCTTTGTGCTAATATAACAGAGATGAAGACCACTCCAATCTATAAGCATATATAATATAGGATTAGGCTGCAAATTTTCATAATCTATGGACAAAGATAATAAGCACTTCTCACTAATTTAAAACTTGCGATGTCTACACTACTGAACAGAATAAAGACATTCCTTACATGGTCAAGGTGTTTCCATTCTTCGGCCCATTCTCTATCTGTTAGTCTATGATCAATCATTTCTTCTTGACGTGTCCCATGCAACCCTGCCAGAAAAAGTGTAAAATATTACATATGAATAACATGAACAAGTCATCTAATAATAGCTTCATATTTTACCTATGGCTGTAAATATATGCATTTATAAATATAACATTGCTTGGTTAGGGACATTGCATGGTACAGGTAGTTCTTTACTTACAACCACAATTGGGACTGAAATTTCGATCATAAATTAGTGGAGTTGTATGTCAAGGTGGACCCAATTTTATGACAATTTTTATGATGGGTTTTAAGCAAATCACATGGTTGTTAAATGAATCAGTTATTAAGCAAATCCACCTTCCCCAAATGGATGTTTTGGGCTGAAAATTGGCAAAAAGTTGTAAATTGTAATCATATGACCTGAGGTTTCTGCAACAAGTAGTAAATACAAGCCAGCTGCCAAACACTTGTTGTGATTACATGACCGCTGAAATAGTGCAATGGTCATAAGTGCGAATACAGGTTGTAAGTTACTTTTTCCAAGGCTGTCATAACTTGGAACCATTGTTAAATGGTTGAAATTAAAAAGATGACCTGATTCTCATGGAATATTTCAGGGATCAATTAAATCTACAGAATTAAAAATAGGAAAGAAAATCAGAGGACCCAAGTTGTTAATGATAGTAATAGCCCTTACACTTATATACTGCTTTACCTAGTTTTACAGCCCTCTCTAAGTAGTTTACAGAGTCAACAATTTTGGGTCCTCCTTTTACCCACCTTGAAAGGATGGAAGGCTGAGTCAACCTTGAGCCTGGTGACATTTGAACTGCCAAATTGCAGGCAGTTGGCAGGCAGCAGAAGTAGCCTGCAGTACTGCATTCTAACCACTGCGCCACCGTGGCTCATAAGCTCCCAGTGTACATAAAAAATACATTCATCATGAATCATAAGATACTATACAACACTTAGTGATCGTCATAATATACAAAATAAGCAATAAAAATCATACTAGGAAACTAAATAAAACAATATATCATGGATGGGTGTCTTCAGGCAAGCATTGGGATTCAAATAACTGAAGTACAGAGGCCCCAGTGAAGGAAGAGCTTTGCTTACCCATAGGTCTGTTTCTGTCCCTGAGGTCCCTGTGGTTGGGGTGTCTGTATGAGTCCCTGTAGTGGTGGGCAATGGCCATATCATCCAAACGGTAATGCTGAGGTGGAGGCGGAGTAGGGTGAGGCAGACCATTAGGCTGGTAAGACAAGCTGTTATTTGGACTGTACCGCTGGCCTGGGCTAATAGTGCACGGCCGCTTGCTTGGATGCTCTGAGTGCAAAGGCTCTCTGTCAAAGCCATTTTCTTTGGTTCTAGGGGGGAAAAAAGATACATACGTTTGTTTAAGAGCTTTTTCAAACCATAAGGAAGTGCTGCACAACTTTTTATTATTTTGCCTTCCCCAATCCCTGCCCCCCAGAAATAGGGAGCTAAAATCCCAACCTATGTGGAGGGTGTCAGCTTAATCCTCAACTTATAACCATTTGTTTAGTGACAAATCAAAATTACAACGGCATTTAGAAAAAGTGACTTGTGACCGTTGAGAGCATCGCCATGGTCACATGATTGACATTCGGATGCTTGACAACTGACTCACATTTATGACAGCCGCAGAGTCTTGGGGTCATGGGATCACCTTTTGCAATCTTCTGAGAAGCAAAGTCAATGGGGAAGCCAGATTCACTCGACAACCATATTTACTAATTTAGCACTTGCAGTGATTCACTTAACAAACATGGCAAGAAAAGTCATAAAATGGGTCAATTAACCAATTTCTCATTTAGCAACATAAATTTTGGGCTGAATTGTGGTTCTAAATTGATGACTGCCTGTAGATTATTTACTGCAGATACTAATTTTAGATTCAACTCAAAATATATTCAGTTTAGGTTGGGAAGAAGAAGGCAAATACAAACTGTATATATGAATAAATGAATGAATAGGGTTTGCAATAGAAACAACTCATACAAGAGGTAGCAGTCCTACAACAAATCCACCCCCATTCAAATCATAAATCTCGAGCCGCATCTCTCAGAGTAGAAACAAATTGTTTTATTAGAAATGGCCATGTTGGCATTAGCTGGGTGCAGCCGACACTAAAATACATCATTCATTTTCTCCTTGACCCTGGTCTTACTACCCACCCCCTGGATGTATATTCTCCAATGGGACACATCTATAGCCAAGTCATCAATCATGCTCTCCAGTAATATTCTTGCACTCCAACAGCTTTGGGCTGCCACAGTGATTATCTAAGGCATTTGAGGAATGCACTACTTTCCCACACTCCTTTTCTGATGGCAACTAAAATGACCAAAGGAGTATTTTTTTAGTTGACACCTATATTTGTACTTCAACCAAATGTCTAATTATCTTTGCCCACTGTTGCTTCGTGTATCTTTTGATTTAATTTCTTGCTAATCTTGCTATGAGAGCCTGCTTGGTGTAAGTCATTTATTCAGCACCTTGAAACCATTGTTGAACAATTTGTCTTGCTTTAATTTTCTCCAGTAGAAGAAGGAAGAAGAGAGAAATGCAACTGAGCTTTCAAGAGTCTGTAATTTACACTCTTTATCAATAGAGTTCTAATATTTCTTGCTCACCTTGGCTGATAAGGTAAATGGAAGCATGAGAAAAGTACACAGCAGAAAGTAGTCGCCAGATCATTGAAGGTTGGACATTCTTAACCCAGGAACTGCCTGTATAATCATTTTAATGTAAAAAAAAATCTTGGCAAATCAGGAAAAAAAATCTGTTTATTTCTACATCTGTAGCACATAGCAAGGAACCAGGATTCTGCATAGTCTTCTACTCATGTTTCAAATATTTTACAGAGGAATTTTAGAAATTTCATACTGAAAGACCATTTGTAAGTATCTATGTTTGTGTAGTAGCAATTAAAGCAGAGATTGAAGTGATGTTTTTCTTTGATATAAAGGGACAGGCAAAGCAAAAGTCGAGCTGAAAGAAAAGTGTCACAACATGTTTAGGTAACTGTACTTTTGAGACAATCATACTTTTTTTCAAATTGGATTCTTTCAAACAAAATTATGTTCTTTCAAATTCTTTCAAACAAAATTACAAACCTGCATTGTGTATCTGATATTAACACAGTTGAGAAAATCCAGAAATATTTCACAAGAAGAGTTGTCCACTCCTTTACTCATTGCAGAATACCTTGAAATTCTAGACCTAGAAAACCTAGAACTATGCCGCTTTCAGTCTGATCTAAATGTAGTATATAAAATCATACATTGCAATGTCCTACCTGTCAATGAATACTTCAGCTTCAACCGTAACAATACAAGAGCACATAATAGATACAAACTCAAGGTAAACTGCACCAAACTTGATTGCAGGAAATACGACTTCAGCAACCGAGTGGTCAATGTCTGGAATATTCTACCTGACTCTGTTCCCCAACCCCCCAAAACTTTAACCTTAGACTGTCTACTATTGGCCTCATCCCTTTCCTAAGAGGTCTGTAGGGGGCGTGCATAAGCACACCAACATGCCTACCTTCCCTGTCCTATTGTTTCTTTTTTTATTTTTCTTAATGTATCCATTTCATGTATCCATAACTATGCTTATACTTATACCTGTTATCTTATAATTACTTGACAAAATAAATAAATAAAATAAAATAAATAAATAAATAAATAAAAATGGTTACTGAGAACCTACTGCAAACACACATTGACCACTTTCTGTACTTTTTAAAATTTATTGCTTGTGATTGCTATTACAGGAAAAAAATGATCTTTCTTTCTTGATAAGCCTACCAATTGTAATAGAAATGTTAAAAAAATAACATGTATTTCCTTATAAAGAAAATCAAATCTTAATTTTATGACAGAAGCTACCAAATGTTAAAACTGTATATTTTATTGGATTGTGTTGGAAAGGTGGAGCAACCAACTGAAAAATTGGCATTGGCTTATAAAGCTGTAATGCAAATATTTTTGACAAGAGTTGAGAAGTGGAGAAACATATCTAATAAATCTTAACATTAAGATTCCTTTATAAAGAAATCCATTCAATTGGTTGACCTATTTTACCAACATAAAATTCCTTCTAATATCATGCTGATATTGATTCCTCTGTCTCTTCAACTATTGATTTTTGTCCTGTTTTGTCAGACAATAGAGAAACATACAACAAGACATGTTCCCTCTTTACATGACAACTTTTAGATAACTAAAACCCAGTTCCTTCTAGGGTTTGGTTTCTAGTCCCCTTTACCATTTGGGTAGCTCTTATCTTTATTTGCCATTTATTGATATTATATGATGTCCAGAATCAAATACAGAATTCCAAGTAGGGTCTATTTAACAAAGAGATGATTGCTTTCCATCAACTGGACTCCATGCTCCTATTAATACATGCCAAATAGCATTTGCTTTTATAGCAGCTGCATCACAACTGGTTTACAACACTTAGATCCTTTCCCCATTTTCTCATATCCATCTAGCCTATATCGTACCATGATGTCATGAGAAACTTTGTTGAATGCTTTGCTGAATTCAAGGTTCATTTTATCTATGGCATTTCTCCAATTTATTCAACTGGTAAGCGTTTAAAAATGAAAAAGGAAGGATCTGGCATGTCTTGGGATAAACCAATAGTGGCTCTTGCTAACTATTGTAGTTAAGTTCATAAATACTTTCTTCAATAATTTCCTTAAAAACCTTGCCAGTATAAACATCAAACTGACAAGTTTGAAATTGTTCAGGTCCTCCTCCTTTCCTTTTGTAAGGTAAGAGTATCATTGCTTTTCTCTAATCTTCTTGGTTATTTGCCAGTTAACCACAAATTCTCAAAGATGGCAATTATTTCTAATCACCTCCATTAATTTCTTTGGTATCCCAGGATATAATTCATTTCATTTTGTTATCTTCCATTTAAGTATATAATTTAATTTTAAACTATATTTAAACTGCTATGTAATTATTTATTTGTCTACCCTGAAGTTCCCTTCTTCTATTTATTTATTCCTTTGTATCCTGCTATTATTATTTTTATAAATCACTCAAGCCAGTGAACTAAATAGTCCTTCCTCTAGTTTCCCCACAACTACAACCTTGTAAAGTGGCTTGGGCTGAGAAAGAATGACTGGTCCAAAGTCATGTAGCTGATTTTCATACATAAGGTATAATTACAACTCACAGTCTCCTGGTTTCTAGCCTGGACTAAAGCAAATTGGCTTTCCAGTTTGTGGCACAATAATAATCAGCCACAGTTTTGCTTTCTTTCTGAGCAATGATAGAATGTGTATGTGTGTATGTATGTGTGGGTGTGCATGTGCATCTGTGTATACACAATTGACACACACACACACACACACACAGAGAGTCTAATTTGTTTTTTCATGATCTTTCCCCATATGTCAATTGTGTATACACACATACACCCACAAAACTTACACACCTTATTATTGTATGCTGGGGAATAATTCATTATTAGTAGCATTCAGGGGCTTAAGTGTGGCAATTATAGATGAGAACAGTTCTCAGTAATTTTTCCTGTTCAGACACCAGGTATTGAACCTCCGACAATCTGCAAATAGTACAAGTATTCTACCACAAAGTCTTGCAGATTCCTGGGCACATACTAGGTTATTTATTTTATTTATTCAATTTTTGTGCTACCTGTGTCTCTTACCATGTGATTCTTGGTGACTTACAAGTTGAAGATCAAAAATGTGACATGCACAATTTCTGTTGCAAAGAACAAAAATAAAAAAAAAATGCAAGAAAAGAGGTTATTAGCTACTGGCTAGGCTTGAGATAGGGGTAAAAAATATAACAATAGCAATAGGACTTAGACTTCTATACAGCTCATAGTGCTTTATAGCCTTCTTTAAGTGGTTTACAGAGTCAGCGTATTGCCCACAACAATCTGGATCCTCATTTTACCGACCTCGAAAGGATGAAAGGATGAGTGGTGAGAATCGAACTGCCAAACTGCAGGCACTCGGCAATCAGCAGAAGTAGCCTGCAATACTGCATTCTAACAATTGCATGGCTCATTGGATGAGAGGAAAATGGATGAGAGGAAAAAAAAATCTTCACAAGTCAAGTGCAACTATTGTTCACTATGGAAGATGAGTAGATTACAAGCATCAGTCACACGATTGAAGGTTATATAAAAGAGAATGATGATCTGTGATACACATTGCCAAAGTAGTTGCTTCTGTGTATTAATTTCCAACTAAGAAATTAAGTTTGGTGATAGTTTACTTTAACTGTATTGGAAAAGCTAATGCAGCATAATATAGATCTGAAAACTCAAAACCAAAATAATTCTTCCTAATGAGACCTAAAGAGATCAGGATTCCACTCAGAACAAAAGCTTATGGCATTTAATAAAAGATGCTATGTACAAATGAATAGAGATATTTAAAAATGCACAAGTATGAGCTCTTCTTTTTGGAAAACATACACATTTTCTGTGCAGACTGAAAAAGAGTTATATATAGCAAGAGATTTATATACAAACATCCATATATCTATATCTATTTCTCACTTTGTTTCTAATATACCAAGAAAAATTATTAAAAATGTGTTGTCTCCTCAGGTGTCATTCTCTTTTCTCATTCAGTGACTGATGACTTCCAGTGTTATTATAGAAACAGATTGATCTTTTTAATGAGCTCATTTAATAGACTCCAAAATCTCACCATGGCTGCTCATCCATGTCAGACCATATGCACCATGAAAACATTCACTGAGAGCTCTGCTGTCAGCCTGTTTCATAAAACTTTGCATACAGCAGAACTGGGCATATAGATAAAAAGCAAGAGATAGAAAATGAACATGCAGACTGTTACGTCCTGAGCATGGGCGTAAGGAACAGAGACGAGGCATTGAACTGTGACTTCAGCTCTTTATTAGTAACTTCAGAACAGAGCAAAATACTTGGGCAGCAGCAGCTCTTTTATAGCAGCTCTGTCACAACAACCAATGATTTGAGTTTACCGCTCTAACAAGCGTCCAATCAGAGATGACCCACTGTCAGCCAATCAGATCAGCCAGAAACGAACAATCACGACTCGCTATTCGCGGGCCAATGAGAAGTGCAGGATTACGAGCCTGCTGTTAACGTAAAGCTTTTAGGGTTGTTAATGAACGCGTTAGCTTAGTCCTGAACAACCCTCCCCCCTAGGTTCCGCCTGAGGGGTGGGGTGATGTATTCTCGTAAGTAGGCAGGTCGCTTCACCTATCTGCTTGATTTGCGCTGTTCCACCAGTTTCTGTCCTGGCTCTGGTTCCGGTGGGCTGCTTGCTGAGTTGGATGGCGAAGACGGTCCCGCTGTTCCGTTGGATGACTCGGGGCTGTCCTCTCCGCTCTCGCCAATGTTATCATCTGGGTTCCCTGGATCTGTTTCCATCGCGGTGCTGCTACGCGGCGAGTCAATCACCCAGCTTGGTTCTCCTTCTGGAGGTGAGTATCCCATGGTTGGTTGTGTAGACTGCTGAGTTCCAATTGTTAGGTCATCTGCTATTTCTTTTTCGGCCCCCTCGATGTCCCTTCCCCCCCTGGTTTGAGATTCAGGGGATGAGATGGGAGTAGGTGCTAGTCTGGATCGAAGCTGGTCTATGTGGCGCTTNACCCCTCGAAGTCCCTCCCCCCCGGTTTGAGATTCAGGGGATGAGATGGGAGTAGGTGCTAGTCTGGATCGAAGCTGGTCTATGTGGCGCTTCCACATTTTGCCATCCGCAGTTTGTAGATGGTAGGATCGGGGCCCCGTAAGTTGCATTATGGTAGCAGGGACCCACAATGGGTCACCCGAGAGGTTTTTTGCAAAAACGGAGTCGCCTACCTGGACTGCTGCTGCACCCCGGGGGTTGTTCTGGTGTGTAGGCAGGGTGAAGGCGATCAAGATGGGAGCAAAGCTTTTGGCCCATCAGGAGTTCGGCCGGGGTTCTGTTTGTGGTGCTGCTTGGAGTGATATGTTGGAGGAGAAGCATCCTGATTATCTTGTTGTCAATGTCTCCCTGTTCCATCTTGTGTAAAGTTTTCTTTACAAATTGGACCATTCGCTCAGCCCTGCTGTTGGCCGCAGGGTGAGCTGGCGATGTTAAGGCATGGCGGATGCCCTGGTCTGCTAGGTACTGTTTGAATGCCAGGGCAGAGAATTGAGGGCCATTATCGGAGACCAGGACATCCGGCAATCCGTGGGAAGCGAATAGCTTGTTCAGTTTTTTAATGACCGCTTCCGTGGTGGTGCTTTTCATTTTATGGACCTCGAGCCAGTTGGAATAGGCATCCACAGTTAGAAGGAATGTATGTCCTTTTGTGGGTCCCACAAAATCGATGTGGATGCGGGACCAGGGACCACAAGGTGTTTCCCACTGAGTTGGGGATGTTTTGGGAAGAGCGGCGCAAGTCTCCTGGCACTTGCTGCACGTAGCTACCCAGGCTTCTATCTGCTTTTCTATGCCTGGCCACCACGTGTAACTCCTTGCCAATGCCTTCATCCGCACGATGCCTGGATGTCCATCGTGCAACATTTTTAAAACTTTATGTTGTAATTTCCCTGGGATGACGACTCTGTCTCCCCACAAGATGCAGCCCTTTTGAGAGAACAGTTCTGTCTGTCGGTTTCTGAACAGCTTGAAGGTGTCGTTGGGTTCATTGTCAGGCCAACCTCATTCCACCGAGCTGAGGACTCGTGCCAAAGAAAGATCCTTCTTCGTTTCTGAGGCGATGTCTCGTGTGGTCAGCGGTGGTGACTGAAGAGTCTCGATTTGCAATACAGCTAGGGTTGGAGCTGGGTCATCAATGACTTCTGGTAGCGG
>BHEV01016141.1:0-27575 GCA_004319985.1 Emydocephalus ijimae
GTATGATTCCCAGTCTTCTAGGTTGGGGTTGAAGGGAGCGGGTGGAGCGATCTTCGCCATTGTGGAAGCTGGCCTTTCGTTTGCAAAAGATTGCAAAAGATGATCACATGACATTGCAACTGTCATAAATATGAGTCAGTTGGCCAAGCATCCAAATTTTGATTATGTAGCCATGGGGATTGTGCAATGGTCTTACATGTAAAAAAACAGTCATAAGTCACTTTTTTCAGTGCTATTGTAAATTTGAACAGTCACTAAATGAACTGTTGTAAATCAAGAACTACCTGTATATAAACAGTACAATTGAGTAACAGCTGGCACTGATGTTTAATAAGCAATAAGCATGATATTTGGCAAAACAACCACAAATTGCTTGCAAACGTATAAGGTAAAGTCTTTTTCAAGTTCAGCATGGACATTTCTGCTAGTTTCTTTGATAATAACACAAGGGAAAAACTTTCATTGCCTTTTGGAATGACTTTTTTCATGGAGCCAATCTAACATACCCCCTTCATGCTTCCTGATGGTCTCTTACTCTAATCTAGCTTTGCTTTGCTTGTCAACATCACACATAAATCAAACAAATATGAAATCATTTAAGCAGTAGAAATTTTACAAATCTTCCAAGAACCACAAAAATGACAAACCTGCATGCATCAAAAGGAGGAAGGCATTGAGAAAGACAATAATAATAATTCCATTTTTATTTGACATGAATAGTTTAATTATTGTAATGTGAAGCCTTGAGTCTCTGTACTTCATGGTCAGCATTGATTTACCTTCAGTTGAACTAAGTGAATATTTAAATGGTAATTTCACTTTCCTGCAACTTGGAAGCAATAAATGGATTCTCATTTGCATTGAACACATTTTATTCAGCAAATTTATAGAGAAGGTGAGTGGATTATGCTCGAGAACATTTGAAATATTATTTGCAATAACAAAATAGCCCTGACAAGTGTGAAAAGTCAAAAAAAGGCTAATATTTCTACTTTTGCAAGTTCCTCTTTTCACTGTTTTTTTTTTCATCATCTCTAACACATTTTATGAGGTGTGAATGTCTGTTTCTGAAGCTGGTCAGATGGTCAGAAATTCCAAGTCTCGTGGATACGAGGTATGATCATTCCTTCTTTGAAATATAAACACAGTGTGTCAAAAAACCAAACAGTATATTCAGACTTCACAGAGGACTCAAAAATAATTTTGTTCTGCATTCAACATTCCTTCATCTCCAACAGATAAAACTCTTTAGAAAGGTGTGCAAGAAAATATTGTAAGGAAAGAAGGGGAGAAAATGAGATTTGAAGATTGAAAGGATCTGGGTATGTATGAGAGCATTTTATGGGAGCAGGAATCTGATCTGAGTAATGATTAGTGAAGCAAATTTTACAGGTATAACAGACAGGAGGTTTATCTACAGGAAGTACATTGTGCCTATAAGCAGAGATTAGCATTCAACTAGATATATTCTGTCAGAAAATCAGAGTATGTGCTCTCAGCATGGATGCTTGAGAAGAAAGTAGATGGAAATGAGCTCAGATTAGCAATTTCTTAGGCAAAGAACAGGCAGAATGAGAGGCAAAGAAGGGATACCGAATAAATTCCTAACTGTCCATACCCTACTGTCTTCTTGTCAATAGATCATTGGGGTATTGAACGAGTTTGTGCCACTGAATTGGCAGCTCCAATACCTACTCTCAATGGTATGTGTACCTATCCTCAATTGCCATAATCTCTCAAATCATGCTGGGTTGATTCTGGGCAATAGCTGCCAGCATCTATTCTGTTGGGCAATTTAATGAGTCCTTCTGGAGCATCTCATACACAGCAATGTCTGATTTCTGTGTGTTTTGTCCTGGATATAGTTTTGTCTCTTTGGAAGGTTACTCTCTTGATTTTTCAAATACGAATGTTGGCTTTGACATATCTATTCCATTAATAATATATGCACACTGTTTTTGCTCCCATTGCCTTTTGGCCCAGGAGGCATAGGAACAGAAAATATTATCTCTTGGCCCAGTTATAGACTCTGGTTTAATGGACAAAAAGGAAACAATATATATTTGCATGTAGACTTCTACTCAGTCTGTCTTGTTTCAGGTCTCAAATTCATACACTCATTACTCAAGGCTAAGCAGATAACAATAGATAAGGAAAGAAATACAAATCAACAAAGTCTTTTGGAAAGAAAGCTTGCTTGGGTAACTTCACTTTTAAGAGGAACAACAGAAGAGTAGTCAAAATCTAATCCAAAATTCAGAGATCCAAGTCAGGTTTGTCTGCCAGTTCAAAGGCAACCAAGATTCATAGAATGATGCAACAAAGCAGAACATCAGATGTTTTTTCCAATGAAGAAAAATGGGTCAGGGCTGCCTCTTAAACAGGCTACAACCAATTGTCTTTGATTAAGTGAGTTGCTTGGCAAAGAGTCTTTCAGAGTATCTTTTCTCTGTTCTCCATTTTATTCATTTAGTCCAAAGGTGTCAAACTGACGGCCTGTGGACCAGATGTGTCATACACAGGCCATACCCATCCCAACTCCATGAAGGGAAAAGAAAGTCATGAAACGTCACATAATGGCAACGTGACACTGTGAGTTTGATACCTATGACTAAGCTCAACCAATGGATTGCAGGCTATACTTCATCATCTGATTGTTCCACCTGTTCTAATAGTGCTTGTTTGATCAAACTCAAGCAGTTTCTGGCTTGGTGTTTCTGGCTAAAGCTGACATTCCACTGAGATGGTTGGAGGAGGTTCTTCAGAGTGAGAATCCTGGGCCATGACACTGTCTTATCTATTGTCCAATCTGCAAAACAGAATAGCAGACAGAAGCTATTCAAGTGACTATTAGTTAGGGTGGCTGTTGGCTGGCAGTGTGAAATCTATGTACGGGTAATCCTTGACTTATAACCACAGATAACACCAAAATTTCTTTTGGCTAAGCAACACAGCTGTAAAGTGAATTTTAGGCCATTTTACGATCTTTCTTGCCTCAGTTGCTCAGTGACTCACTGCAGTTGTTAAGTTAGTAATATGATTGTTCAGTGAATCTGGCTTGCCCATTGGTTTTGCTTGTCAGAAGGTCTCAAAAGAGTGATAACCTGACCCTGGATACTGCAACCATCATAAATACATGCCAATTGCCAAGCATCCAAATTCTGATCACATAATCATGAGGATGATGCAACAGTCACCAAACAAGTGATTGTACATCAAGGTCTACCTGAATGCATCACCCTTTAGGTATCTGCCCCTCCTCTTGACTCTAATCCAGTCCCTTTGGGTTGGTGTGCTCATTTTTCAATACAGAATTCTGATTATTGCACCAATACTAATGGAAGTGAATTGCCCAAGTGTCTGACCTTGTCATGGTTGCTATGTGCAGGAGCTTTCCATTTGCCATCCTGTGTTCATCAGTCTCAGGCAGTTATTCATAATCGGCAGTTATTTTAGGAAGTTAGTTTCCATATGCATGCTGGCTTCATCATTTATATTCTTTGATTCAGTCACTCTGGGGTGTTTGTGTGTATCTGTGTGTCTGTGTTTCAATCTGGATGCTAAGGTTGTGGAAGATGCTTTCCTTATTATTGTGATTTTTTGTCATCTCTTGGCTATTTTTAACTTGATAGCAAATAACTAAATTATCCACACTGGTAAAAATGTATAGCCATCTGTTGTATCTGAATCTGGACTAAAGACATGAATGAGGTCACCCTGCATAAAGCCTTCCTTGACATCTGATCCATCTTCTCAATCCTGGCTCCAAGCTGTAGATATCGTCTGAAGCCTGCATAGTAGATCTAGTAACTTTGGTGGTGCTGTTCTTGGTTTATTTAAATTGGAATGTCTGTGCCCCAGTTTTGTGCAATACACTCATTGAAAAAAAGTGGACCAGAAAATTTAACATTATTTTACCATCATGCTACTTGCTAACCCGAGAACAAAGATGATTTCTCCCAAAGTTAGCTATCCATTATATATTGTTTTTAAGATGCTGAAAGATCATTTAGGCTAAACCAGATTTTGAGGGTTAACATGGTTGTCATAATTTGTCATTGCTTACAACAGAGCCTCAGTCAACATCATTTGAACAAAACCCTTTACTATTTTAACCATCAGAGAAACATTGGTATCATGATCTAAAGAGAACCAAATTAATTTTTCATGCTTCCTACACCCTTCTAATCCTCCTAACCTCTTCTTTTAGATTTGTAAACTTTTATATATGCTTTATGTTTAAATAACCTGTAGATTTTCATTTGGTTTATTTTTTAAAATCTCTAACATATCTTCTATGCTTTTTAATTGACTGTACCCCACCTCCTTATATTAAGGTTGAAATAAAGATTTAATCACAAATTATTTTGCAGGCAGTGGTACGATTCAACCAGTGTAACAACCGGTTTGGTGAGCATGTGCTTTGCAGGCATGCCCAGCATTTAGAAAAGACCATTTTTAGCTATAATACTTACCTTCTGATGCAGCCCCGGTGAGTAAAACAGCTGATATGTGGCAAAGTACTCTGCCACACGAATCAGCTGTGCTCAAAACAAGGAAATAAAGCACAGGAAAAGGGTAGGGATGGATGGGCGGTGTTAAGTTCTGAGCGTGGGCACAACGAACGGAGACGAGGCAGTGAACAGTGAACTTCAACTCTTTATTAATCATACTAAACAGAGCAACACCTAGGACAGCAGCAGCCCTTTTATAGGGTTGGCTGCTGTCCTATTAGCCAATGAAAAGCATGGAAGTATTTAACCCTTGAACCAATGAGAGTCGGCCCGTTAGCAGCCAATCAGGTTTCTCAGAAGGGACCAATCCAATGTTGCTATTTTCGGGCCAATCAGAAGTGCAGGATTAGAACCCTGCTTTTTACTTAAGGTTGTTTAAAACTCTATGAAATGCCTTTATTAGTTCATAACACCCCTTCCCCCTAGGTTCCGTTTGAGGGGTGCGGTGACGTAATCCTGTAGATATGCAGGTTGTTTCAACTGTCTATTAGATTTGCGCTGTCCCACCGGTTCCTGTCTGTAGTCCGGTTTCGGTGGAACGTTTTTTGATTTATCTGGTACAGGCGGTTCCGCATCCTCACAGGACGACTCGGCGCTGCTAATTCTGTCGTTGTTGTTCTACGGTCTCTGCGGGCTCGCCTCTGTTGAGGTATTTCTCTGTGGCGAGGCAACCCCCCTTCCTGATTCTTCTTCAGGTAATGCGCCGGACTGCTGACTTCCTTCGATTTCGCCTTCCACCATGTCGAATTCGGTTCCCTCGACATCCCCTCCCCCCTCAGTTTGAGAGTCACAGGAGTCGCAGGAACTGGGTTGTAGCCTAGAGTGAAGCTGATCTATATGGCGTTTTCATATCTTTCCATCCAATGTTTGCACGTGGTACGCTCTGGGCCCGGTGGTTTGGGTTACAGTTGCTTCGACCCACAATGGTTCACCAGAAAGGTTTTTAGCGAAGACTAAGTCGCCTACCTTGAACTCACGGCATTTTCCGCTAGATCCACAGGGTTTCTCTGGCGCGTAGCATGGGTGGAGACGGTCGAGGTGGGAGCGGAGCTTGCATCCCATCAACAGTTCAGCTGGTGTCTTATAGGTGACGCTGTGCGGGGTGATGTGTTGGAGTAGGAGTATTCTGTTTAGTTTGTTGTCAATGTCCCCATAGTCCATCTTGTGGAGAGTTTTTTTTTAACAAATTGGACCATGCGCTCGACCCTGCCATTGGCCGCAGGGTGCACCGGCGAGGTTAGTGCATGGCGGATACCCCAGTCCGCGAAGTATTGTTCAAACGCCAGGGCGGTGAACTGGGGTCCATTGTCGGAGACAAGAATGTCTGTAGCCCAAGTGTTGCGAATAATTTATTTAATTTGCGGATGACTGAATCAGTTGTAGCAGTCTTCATCTTGTGGATTTTGAGCCAGTTGGAATAGGCATCCACTGTTAGGAGGAACATATGTCCCTTAGTAGGTCCCGCAAAGTCAATGTGGATGCGGGACCACGGCCCCCGGGGGGTTTCCCACTCCGTTGGAGTTGCTCTAGGTGGGGCACTGCTGACTTCTTGGCACTTTAGACAAGTCTTCACCCAGGCTTCGATCTGCTTATCAATGCCCGGCCACCACGCGTAGCTTCGTGCGAGCGCTTTCATACGCACGATGCCGGGGTGACCGTCATGGAATGCTTTCAAAACTGCTCGTTGTAACCGCTCAGGGACGATGACTCTGTCTCCCCATAGGATGCAGCCTTTCTGCGAGAAGAGTTCTGTTTGCCGGTTTCTGAAAAGGGTGAAGTCGTCAGGGGTTTGTTCTACTGGCCATCCTCATTCGACCCAGCTGAGAACTCGCGCCAGGACAGGATCTCATTTCATTTCGATAGCGATGTCTCTGGCTGTTAGTGGTGGTGAATGTAGTGTTTCAATCTGGAGTGTCGTGAGGGTTGGAGCTGGATCATCGACGGTTTCTGGAAGTGGGGCATGGCTCAATGCATCAGTGTGAGGAATGGCTTTCCCCAGGCAGTGTTGCAATTTATAATTGTACGCAGCTAAGAACTCTGACCAACAAGTCATTCTACGTGACAATATATAGGGGGTTGGCTTGTCTCCCGCTATAATCCACAGCAAAGGCTTGTGATAGGTAATAATAGTAAAAGCTCATCCATACACATATTCATGAAACCGTTTCACAGCAGATACAACAGCAAGAGCCTCTTTGTCAATTTGGCTATAGTTGCGTTCAGCCCTCGATAAGGTCCTTGAAAAATAGGCAATAGGGGCCTCACTATCATTTGGTAACACATGACTTAAAATGGCTCTTACTCCAAACGGTGACGCATCACATGTAATTGTTAAAGGCAAAGTCTCATTATACTGCATTAAAACAGCATCGGAGGTTAGTAAGTTTTTCACTTGTCGGAATGCATGCTCCTCGCGGTGTCCCCAGACCCAGGTTGCTTTTTTGTCGAGAAGTCTATGTAGGGGCTCAGCTACGGTCACCTTCTGGGGCAAGAAGATGTTGTAAAAGTTAATGAGCCCCAGGAAAGCTTGGAGGTCTGTCCTATCTTTGGGTCTTGGGGCATTTTTGATCGCTCTTAGTTTTCTATCAGTGGGGTGAATGCCTTGCTTATCGATTAGGTACCCCAGGAACTCGACTTTCTCTGTACACAGTTGACATTTATTTTTTTTAACCTTTAGGCCGGAGTCTTTAAATTTCTGGAGAACCATTCTAAAATGCCTCTCTACTACTTCTCTATTGGGGGCCGCAATTAAAACGTCATCAAAATATGGTACGACCCCCTTGATCCCTTGCAAAAGTCTCTCCATCAGACTTTGGAAAATCCCTGGGGCTACGATCACTCCGAATTGGAGTCGGTGGCATTTAAAAGCGCCTCGGTGCATAACGATCGTCTGTGCTTCTGCGGTGTTTTTATCTACAGGCAGTTGTTGGTACGCCTGTGCTAAATCCAATTTAGCGAAGACTTTTCCGTCCCCCAGGGAATGGAGAAGGTGTTGAACCACCGGCACCGGGTAAGTGTTCTGTTGAAGGGCATGATTGAGGGTGGCCAGGTAGTCCCCACAAATTCTTAACGATCCATCCGGTTTGATGGGTGTTATGATTGGGGTTTCCCAATGGGCATGGTCAGTTGATTCTAAAACACCTGGGCTATTAATTTATCCAGCTGCTCGTCGATCTTTGGTTTTAGGGCAAAAGGTACCCGACGAGGCTTAAGGCGGATGGGGGCTACTTCAGGGTAAAGGTTAAATGATATCGGAGTCCCCTTGTACTCGCCTAGTTTGTCTGCAAAGACGTCCTGGAATTCCTGGACGATGGCCTCCTCCCAGTCGTCGCTTCTGGTTTGGTGAATGCCAGCTACCTTGATCCTGAGTGGGGCGAACCATTGAAGGCCTAACAAACTAGGCTGGTCGCAATTGATGACAGTCAGCGGTAACGACGCAGTACGATTTTTGAATGATACTTGGACTCGGCTGTAGCCGACGACCGGAATTCGGTTCCCTTGGTAATCTTTGAGTATAATTGTTTGGGCTCTGAGGTCTTGACGCCAGATGGCAGGGATTAATTGTTTAAGGGTTTCCAGGAAACCATCGAGAGGGACCCCTGAGTCGACTTCCATCACGCAAGGTTGGTTCTCGATGGCGACCCTCACTCGGATCTTCTTTGCATCTAAAGATGAAGCGTGACCGATGGTAATGGTTTGGTGTGCCTCTTCCCATCTCGTTGAAGTGGCAAGTGTTTTATTTCTGTAGGAGTGGTTCATGCGTTCCCGACTCACAGGACAATTCCCTGTGGTCTGGCGGTTGTTTTCTCTCCGCTTTGGGCTGGATCCTCGCTTGCTTCTACAGACCTTCCCGATGTGGCCTCTTTTCCCACAGGAATGGCAGAGCATCTCGAGGAATTTGCATTCTGATCGCGGGTGGTTTGCCCCACAACCCGTGCTTGGCGCGGAAGTCGTTGATTACGCGGGTTTCGTTGGTCGTGTTCGGACCGGAGCCGGTTGACCTCCTCCTCATCACTATCCAATGGAGATTCGAGGTCTTTGTGGTGGGTCGCTGTTGTGTGCCTCTCTAGGCAAGGTGAGGTATCGTTGGCGAGTTGACGGAGTGGTGCGTTGGTGCGGCGAATTCGGGCGGCCGACTTCCTGGTTGCTTCTGCTGCAGTAGCGTCTTTGATGACATTGGCATGATTGATGTCCCCTTTGGCCATGATCTTGCTCTGCGCCATATGGTCATCTAATCCCAGAACTATTCAGTCTCTCAGAGCTTCTTCGAGGTCTGCAAACCCACAGAGGCCTCCCAGGTTCCGGAGGTCCGCGATGAAATCTGCAATGCTCTCTCCTTTCCGTTGGTCCCTCTGATAAAACTCGTATCTTTGGACAAGCATTGGTACGGCGGGTGCATAGTGGGCTTGTAGAAGGGGTGCGAGGACGTCCCAGTCCATGGATTTCACCTCAGCCGGTTTCGTTAGTGCCTTGGCCATTTTAAAAATGGCAGGCCCGTAATGGGTCAGGAACACTGCTCGCTTTTTCCCCGTTGTTGTGTCCTTCAAATTGTTGATCTCCAGAAACATCTGGAACCGGTCCATGTACGAGTCCCAGTCTTCTTGTGTCGGGTCAAATGGAGCGGGTGGTATGGCGTTGCTGCACATGTTTTCCGTTGTCGATGTGCCTTCAGCCACATGCTCTGTTTGGTGCTCTGTGAGTGTTCAATCAGCTCAGATGTCTCCGTATCCCATCCTCGTCGCCAGTATTAAATTCTGAGCGTGGGCGCAAGGAACGGAGACGAGGCAGTGAACAGTGAACTTCAACTCTTTATTAATCACACTGAACAGAGCAACACCTAGGGCAGCAGCAGCCCTTTTATGGGGTTGGCTGCTGTCCTATTAGCCAATGAAAAGCATGGAAGTATTTAACCCTTGAACCAATGAGAGTCGGCCCATTAGCAGCCAATCAGATTTCCCAGAAGGGACCAATCCTATGTTGCTATTTTCGGGCCAATCAGAAGTGCAGGATTAGAACCCTGCTTTTTACTTAAGGTTGTTTAAAACTCTATGAAACGCCTTTATTAGTTCATAACAGGTGGGGCCAAATAATCACCATAACTACCAGTTTGCCCGAACCAGTCCAAACTGGTTGAATCCCACCCCTGCTTACAAGACTATCAGTAGTACTGCCATTGCTATCACTGTTTTCTTTGGAGGTAAACTTTTAGGCACATATATCAGAAAGAAGTTGATTAGAGGGGGTAGTTGTCAGACTTCCATTTGGGGAAGAATATGGCAGATTTTGGGTGACATAGAACATAGATATAGACTGCACATTAAGTAATCATTTGCCTGTGTATTAGCACTGTATATTGTCACTAGCACATAATTTATATCACTATATAAAGGTAAAATATAATATATAGCTTTATGCCCTGTGTTTGAGCAGCCACATATAAAAAATAGAATATGTCAGTGGATCGAAAGGCAAAAAGATTTACTGAGGCATGTTTCAGAGAATTGTTCAGGGAAATACCAGAATGGAGACATGGAGTTAACATAGCAAAAATTGGTTTCCAAAACAGCAGATGTGAATTACTTAAGGCAATGGCATTCTGAAGTTGTGAGAAAAGTATCAAGATGAGATGGCCAAGTTTTGAAGGAATAGTCAATGTTGGAAAGTATAAAAAATAATAGGAACAATTAGTTGTTCATGGTACCTATCACACAGAATGAATGCACAGCCTGAGATTCTAACCTAGCCTGTCCGTACATACTTGTGAACGTATGAATGTTAAGTATGAATTTATGAATGTTAAATGAGCTTTTATTCAGAAAGTGAACCAACTAAGTTGTAGTCTGCTTTTGTTGCTATGTAGATTGTGACCTCAGTTGGGATTAGCAACTTGGTTGTTAAGCAAAGTGGTCCTGAAATGAAACTGCTACTGTGCTTATAATCTTACTTCAGTTTTCCTTTGCTTTACAGACCTGCAAAAGTTGTAAATGCAAGAATAGGTTGCAAAGTTTAATTTTTCATCATTGTTGTAACTGGAAACAGTCAGGCATACAAGAACTACCTTATATATCTGAATAAATGTAACAGAAATGGATCTTAAATTTATAATAGTAATGTATTGTAATAGTAATGAGTATTGTAGGCTTTCCCGGCACTCATCTAAAGTATCAAATCAGTTAATTCCTTTCTCCTCCGCAATCTTGTTACTCAACTCTTTGGTATTCTCAGAAGGCTAGGATAAACATGCATTGGAAATCTATAGAAATAATTATTCAGTTCCTATGCAATTGGATACATCGAATCTTCTAAGGCTGGGGTGACAACTTATAGATCACAACAGCAGAATATTTTTTTCCATAACCTCAGAGCTTACACCACACGTATCTTATGTTGCTGAGATCTATCATCAAAACAGCAAAATTCAGTACTACGTTTAAAAAGGAAAACAGAAAGACAAAACAAACCAGTGACATTTGGCCATTTTTAGGCAAAAATGTGTTATTTAAATCCAACAATTTTGCTGACAAAATTTGACAAAGCAGACTAAGAATGTTCTAGGATTGATTGGCACACTTTTGCAGTCTACAGTAATTTCCTTTTGCTCTAAGGCAGAAGAGGAAAATATAAATTCAGCAGGTTCTGACCAGTTCTGGAGAACTAGTAGTGGAAATTCTGAGTTGTTCGGAGAAACGGCAAATACCACCTCTGACTGGCCCTGCCCCCACCTATTCTCTGCCTCTTGAGTCCCAGCTGATCGGCTGGTTTTTCTTTTGTTACCCTGCACAGGAGAATGGAGCTGGAAAGCAGGTTAGTGGGGTGAGGAGGGAATGGGATTTCACAGTAACTTTCCCCCAGGAGTGGGTAGAGAATGGAGATTTTGCAGTATCCTTCCACTGCCATGCCCACCAAGCCACACCCACCAAGCCATGCCACACCCACAAAACCAGTAGTAAAAAATTTTGAATCCATACACACACACACACACACACACACACACTTGTTTAAATGTTATAGCAGTGTAACGCAATGGCCCCACCAGTCTTAAAAATGTAAATCTGAAAATTCAGTGCAGGGACTTCAGCTCACATAACCTTAAGCTGCATCCTAACTCATTTATCCTTTCACACAACTCCAATCAAGTTTATTTGCCACAGATAGTTTTACCAAAAGAAATGCTGCTGTGATCCCTATTGTGAATTGATAATGATGAAGGAGTGGGAAATGGTAATGATGTCATTTACATATCCAGTAAACACATGGCTATTATGCTGTGGGTATTAAAAAATATCTCTGTCTGGAAATTCATTACTGCATGGCTATTTGCCAGTTTCAAATTTAGTTTAGAAAAATTGCAAAGAGAAAATGGAAATCTCTCCATTTATAGCATTAATCAGCAAATATGACCTTATTTTACTGGCACAAAATGGATGTAACGGAAATATAAGTGCAGAAACCATCAGCCTGATAGAGCATTAACTCAATAAAGAGCTTCATCTAAGAGCCATCTTTAAAATAATAGTAGTCATTATAATGCTCTTCTCGTCTATCATTTTCCAAAGTCTACAAATGGCAAGTGCATTTTTGCACTAAAAGAACATAAAAGACTTGCTGGATCAGACCAAAGATCTATATCCTGAGGCCTCCAATTCCCCACAATACCAACTGGAACCCCATGGGAAGCTTCATGGAAGATATATAGTGCTCTCCCATGATCATTTCAGAGCTCTGCTTCTATTCCAGGAAGTAATAATATACAATAGGAGCCCTGATGGCACAGTGGTTAGAATGCAGTGTTGCAGGCAGACTCTGCCCACACTGTTAAGTTCTGCGCATGGGTGCAAGGAACAGAGATGAGGCAGTGAACAGTGAACTTCAACTCTTTATTAACCATCGTGAACAGAGCAAAAACCGGGGGCAGAGCAGCCCTTTTATAGGGCAGGCTGCTGACCGATTAACCAATGAGAACATGGACGTATTAAACCCTTGAACCAATGAGAGTGGCCCATTAACAGCCAATCAGATTCTCCAGAACGGACCAATCCGATATTGCTATTATCGGCCAATCAGAAGTGCAGGATTAGAACCCTGCTTTTTCTTTAAGCTTTGATAAAACTTTATTTAAGCGCATTTATTAGTTCATAACACCCCTTCCCCCCCGGGTTCCGTTTGAGGGGTGCGGTGACATAATCTCTAAGATACATGGGTTGTTTTAACTGTCTATTAGATTTGCGCTGTCCTACCAGTTCCCGTCTGCAGTCCAGCTTTGGTGGGACGTTTTTGGACATATCTGGTACCGGCGGTTCCGCATTCTCACTGGACGACTCGGTGCCGCTAATTCTGTCATTGTTGTTGTCCTTCGATCTCAGCGGGCTAGCCTCCGTTGAGGTATTCCTCTGTGGTGAGGACACACCCCTCTCTGATTCTTCTTCATTACTTGCGCCCGATCGCTGACTTCCTTCGCTTCTGCTCTCCACCATCTCGAATTCAGTTTCTTCGACATCCCCTCCCCCCTCAGTTTGGGAGTCACAGGAGGCGCGGGAACTGGGTTGTAGCCTAGAGCGAAGCTGATCTATATGGCGTTTCCATATTTTTCCGTCGCAGGTTTGCACACGGTACAATCTGGGCCCGGTGGTTTGAATTACGGTTGCTTCGATCCATAATGGTTCGCCGGAGAGGTTTTTAGCGAAAACTAAATCACCTACCTTGAACTCGTGGCATTTCCCGCTAGATCCGCAGGGTTTCTCTGGCTCGTAGGAAGGGTGAAGGCGGTCGAGGTGGGAACGGAGCTTGCGTCCCATCAATAGTTCAGCTGGAGTCTTGTTGGTGATGCTGTGCAGAGTGATGTGTTGGAGTAGGAGTATTCTGTTTATTTTTTCATCAATGTCCCCATAGTCCATTTTATGGAGGGTTTTTTTAACAAATTGTACCATGCGCTCGGTCCTGCCGTTAGCCACAGGGTGCACTGGCGAAGTTAGCGCATGGCGGATGCTCCGATCCACTAAGTATTGTTCAAACGCCAGGGCGGTGAACTGGGGTCCGTTGTCGGATACCAGGACATCTGGCAGTCCGTGCGTTACAAATAGCCTGTTCAATTTTCGGATGAGGGACTCCATTGTAGTATTCTTCATTTTGTGGATCTCGAGCCAGTTGGAATAGGCATCCACTGTTAGAAGGAACGTATGTCCTTTAGTAGGTCCCGCAAAATCAATGTGGATGTGGGACTACGGCCCCCGGGGGGTTTCCCATTCTGTTGGAGTTGCTCTAGGTGGAGCACTGCTGACTTCTTGGCACTTTAAGCAAGTCTTTACCCAGGCTTCGATTTGTTTGTCGATGCCCGGCCACCACGCGTAGCTTCGTGCGAGCACTTTCATATGCACGATGCTGGGGTGACCGTCATGCAATGTTTTCAATACTGCTCGTTGTAACCACTCTGGGACGACGACTCTATCTCCCCATAGGATGCAGCCTTTTTGTGAAAACAGTTCTGTTTGCCGTTTCTGAAAGGGGTGAAATCTTCAGAGGTTTGTTCTATTGGCTATCCTCTTTTGACCCAGCTAAGAACTCGTGCTAAGACAGGATCTCGTTTTGTTTCCATTGCAGTGTCTCTGGCTGTTAGCGGTGTTGCCTGTAGCGTTTCAATCTGGAGTGTCGTAAGGGTTGGAGCTGCGTCGTCGACAGTTTCCGGAAGTGGGGCACGGCTCAATGCATCAGTGTGGGGAATGGCTTTCCCCAGGTGGTGTTGTAATTTATAGTTCTACGCAGCTAAAAACTCCGACCAGCGAGTCATTCTAGGTGACAATATAGAGGGGGTTGGCTTGTCTCCCGCTGTAATCCCTAACAAAGGTTTGTGGTCGGTAACAATAATAAAAACTCATCCATACACATATTCATGAAACCGTTTCACAGCGGATACAACAGCAAGAGCCTCTTTGTCGATCTGGCTATAATTACATTCAGCCTTTGATAAGGTCCTTGAAAAATAGGCAATAGGGGCCTCACTACATATGACTCAAAATGGCTCCTACTCCAAACGGTGATGCATCACATGTAATTGTTTGAGGCAGAGTCTCGTTATACTGCATTAAAACAGCATCTGAGGTTAGTAAGTTTTTCACTTGTCGGAATGCGTGCTCCTCGCGGTGTCCCCAGACCCAGGTTGCTTTTTTGTCAAGAAGTCTATGTAGGGGCTCAGCTACTGTCGCTTTCTGGAGCAAGAAGGTGTTGTAAAAGTGAATGAGCCCCAGGAAAGCTTGGAGATCAGTTCTATTTCTGGATCTTGGGGCATTTTTGATTGCTCTCAGCTTGCTGTTAGTGGGGTGGATGCCCTGTTTATCGATTAGGTACCCCAGGAACTCTACTTTGTCTGTACATAGTTGACATTTATTTTTTTTAACCTTAAGGCCAGAGTCTTTANATCACTCCGAATTGGAGTCAGTTGCACTTAAAGGCACCTCGGTGCGTAACGATCGTCTGTGCCTCTGCCGTTTTTTTATCTGCAGGCAGTTGTTGGTAGGCCTGTGCTAAATCCAATTTAGCGAAGACTTTTCCACCCCCCAGGGAATGGAGAAGGTGTTGTACCACCGGTACCGGGTAAGCGTTCTGTTAAAGAGCATGATTAAGGGTAGCCCGGTAGTCCCCACAAATCCTTAACGATCCATCCGGTTTGATGGATGTTACAATTGGGGTTTCCCAATGAGCATGGTCCGTTGGTTCTAAAACACCCTGGGCTATTAATTTATCGAGCTGCTCATCAATTTTTGGTTTAAGGGCAAAAGGTACCTGACGAGGTTTAAGGCGGATGGGGGCTACTTCAGGGTTAAGGTTAAATGATATCGGGGTCCCCTTGTACTTGCCTAGTTTGTCTGCGAAAACGTCCTGGAATTCCTGGACGATGGCCTCCTCCCAGTTGTCGCTTCTGGTTTGGTGAATGCTGGTTACCTTGATCCTGAGTGGGGCAAACCATTGAAGGCCTAACAAGCTAGGCCGGTCACGGTCAATGACAGTCAGTGGTAATGATGCAGTGCGATTTTTGAATGATACTTGGACTTGGCTGGAGCCAACGACTGGAATTCGGTTCCCCTGATAATCTTTGAGTATGATTCTTTGGGCTCTGAGGTCTTGACGCCGGACGGCAGGGATTAATTGTTTAAGAGTCTTCCAGGAAACCATTGAGAGGGACAATCCTGAATCGACTTCCATCACACAAGGCTGGTTTTCGATGGTGACCTTCACTCGGATCTTCTTTGTGTCTAGCGATGAGGTGTTACCGATTGTAATGGTTTGGTGTGCCTCTTCTCATTGAAATGGCCGGTGTTTTATTTCTGTAGGAATGGTTGTTCCATTGGCGGTTCATTTGTTCCCGACTCACAGGGCGATTCTCTGTGGTCTGGCGGTAGTTGTTTCCCCTCTGAAATGGGCTGGATCCTTGCTTGCTTCTACAGACCTTCCCGATGTGGCCTCTTTTCCCACAGAAATGGCAGAGTGCGTCGAGGAATTTGCAGTCTGATCGTGGGTGGTTTGCCCCACAACCAGTGCATTGGTTCAGTAGTCTTTGGTTCCGCTGATGGCGTTGGTCACGTTCAGACCGGAGCCGGTTGACCTCTTCCTCATCACTTTCTGATGGAGATTCAAGGTCCTCATGGTGGGTCGCTGTTGTGTGTCTCTCTAGGCGAGGTGAGGTATTGCTAGCGAGTTGACGGAGCAGTGCGTTGGTGCGGCGCATTCAGGCAGCCGACTTCCTGGTTGCTTCTGCTGCAGTAGCATCCTTGATGACATCAGCAAGGTTGATGTCCCCTTTTGCCATGATCTTGTTCTGTACCTTCTGGTCATCTAATCCCAGAATTATTCGGTCTCTCAGAGCTTCTTCGAGGTCTGTAAACCCACAGAGGCCTCCCAGGTTCCGGAGATCCGCAATGAAATCTGCAACGCTCTCTCCTTTCCACTGGTCCCTCTGGTAAAATTCATGTCTTCGGACAAGCGTTGGTACGGCGGGTGCATAGTGGGCCCATAGAAGGGGCTCGAGGACGTCCCAGTCCATGGTTTTCACCTCAGCCGGTTTCGCTGGTGCCTTGGCCATCTTAAAGACAGCAGGCACGCAATGGGTCAGGAACACTGCTTGCTTTTTTCCCATAGTGGCATCCTTCAAGTTGTTGGTCTCCAGAAACATCTGGAACCGGTCTATATACGCGTCTCAGTCTCCTTGTGCTGGGTCAAATGGAGCGGGTGGTATGGCGCCTCTGGACATGGTTCCGTTGTCGACGTGCCTTCAGCCACATGCTCTGTTTGGTGCTCTGTAGTGTTCAGTCAGCTCTGATGTCTCCGAATCCCATCCTTGTTGCCAGTGTTAAGTTCTGCGCATGAGTGCAAGGAACGGAGACGAGGCAGTGAACAGTGAACTTCAACTCTTTATTAACCATCGTGAACAGAACGAAAACCGGGGGCAGCAGCAGCCCTTTTATAGGGCAGGCTGCTGACCTATTAACCAATGAGAACATGGAAGTATTAAACCCTTGAACCAATGAGAGTGGCCCGTTAACAGCCAATCAGATTCTCCAGAATGGACCAATCCGATATTGCTATTATCGGCCAATCAGAAGTGCAGGATTAGAACCCTGCTTTTTCTTTAAGCTTTGATAAAACTTTATTTAAGCGCATTTATTAGTTCATAACACACACAGCCTAGAATTCGATCCTAATGGGGCTCAAGGTTGACTCAACCTTATATCCTTCTTAGATCAGTAAAATGAGGACTCTCATTGTTGAGGGCAATATTCTGACGCTATAAACCACTTAGAGAGGGCTGTAAAGCAATGTGAAGCAGTATATAAATCTAAGTGCTATTGGTATTGCTAAAACATTATGGGGCAGTACAATCACTGTCAAGTTAGAGGTTTCTGTAACTCTTGGTTTGCCATTTCATGGTTGTCTAGAATTTTGCAGCACATAACTAA
Organism: Emydocephalus ijimae; assembly: GCA_004319985.1. Lineage (NCBI taxonomy): Eukaryota > Metazoa > Chordata > Lepidosauria > Squamata > Elapidae > Emydocephalus > Emydocephalus ijimae. Next base: position 17,462 of record BHEV01016141.1, read on the forward strand.
AGTTTGACTGATATGCTCCATGAATTTGTCTGAAGTCATCAAAACTAATGGTCATCATTACAGATTAAAGAGGCCAATTTCATAATTTTATTATGCACCTTGTGTAAAAGAACATTCTATTGTCTGTTTTTCATTCTCATCAATTCACTTTGCTTCCTGCCCAACATTTTTCGCTAAATTACATAAAATTTTGTTTAAAATGCTGCAAATCAAACAAAAATACTGTACATCTCACCAAAAATAAGACAGTGCCGTAGTAGCTGGTATACTTATTTTGTCTGCTGTCCATATTGACAATTAACTTTAAGACACCTAGTGCCCCTTGTTATATTTTTTAATCTTTGAATTATATTCAGATGGAAAAACTTTTCTTGCTGTTCCTTCCCACTGAGGAAGAGTAAGTTATGTGGGCTTATTAAGCCCCAAATAATGTAAGAGTTGATAAAGAAACAAACAAAATCCAAAGGTTATACTTTTCTATTTTTGTCAACATTTCAAATTTAAAATTAATATCTGAGAGAACTGCTCCCTTTAAATTTGAATCTGTTTCTTTCCCATGTCTCAGCATTATATGTCAAAGAAGTTTTGTTAATGTTAAATTGCTAGAAATTACTGTAACATTTCCACATCCTGTCTCTAAGCAATGAGACATTTCAGGTGTGCTATTGCTTCTCTGGGCCTCAGTTTTCGCACATGAACATTGCAGGAATCTAATGTCTCTTCCGTACAGTATTCTTTGAGGTGTTATTCAGCAGGTTCTGATCAGTTCTGGAGAACTGGTAATGGAACTTTTCAGTAGTTCAGAAAACTGGTAAATACCACCTCTGACTGGCCCTGCCCCCATCTATTCTCTGCCTCCTGAGTCCCAGCTGATTGGCCGGGTCTTCTTTTGTTGCCCTGCACAGGAGTACAGAGCTGCAAAGCAGGTTAGTGGGGTGGAGAGGGAATGGATATTTTGCAGTATCCTGCCCCTGCCATGCCCACCAAGACACGCCTACCAAGCCACACCACGCCCACCAAGCCACACCCACAGAATCAGTAGTAATTTTTTTTGAATCCCACCACTGAGTATTCTCCATTACTCTGAAATCATACTGCTAAAATGGTTAGATTTTTAGAGTTTTGGATTAGAGTATGTACCCCATTCGAGGTGGTTCAGACCAGGAAACCGAAACCAATAACATTATTACCTTTATTGTAAGTTTACAGTAACCGAATCTTGCAAGTCTGAAAGCTTTCCTCTCCTCTCCTGCCTTTACATTCCAAAGAACTCGGGAGGTCAATTTAGAGATGTTTTCTTCACCCTCAGTCCAGCGTAGGACCCAAATTTCTCTTATGAGACTGTTGTCCAGGCTGTAGCTTTATTCATCTCTCTCAAAGTTATTCTATAAAGCCTGTACAGAATGGGAGCAATTTTGCCTCCCAGGTATCTCTGTTCCCATTCTCAGTCTTGAAACCAGTTCCCTCAAATGAATTGAAAAATGAAGGGTTTGAAGATTGTGATGTTTGAAGTTGGGAATATTTCCCCCTGCCCACCCCCTACCTTGCATAGATCTGTTTCCATTCCTATCATAATATCCATCAAAAATACTAAAAAAGATGGGTCAGAAATAATTGTTCAACCCTTTGACCTACCTACATATTGCCGTCATCCTGCTGTCATGCTCCAGAAGTGAAGAGGACATATGGGGCTATCAATTGCTCAAAAAGTACTGCAGAATGCAAAGTTAGCTCCCTCTTTTTCTTGTTAAACAGATTAGAAAACAGCATATTGCATTTTTATCAACTTATCCATTTTGCCTTCAAACCCACCAAAGCACAATAAAAATTGAAAACCCTGTGTGACCAAAAATAGTCTACCAGCCACATTTTTAGATCCTTACAAAACTAGCCCACTCCTCTCATTCTAATAGTACAAATCCATTCATATAAGTTGTGGGTATTTATTTATTTATTCGTTTATTTATTTATCAAACAAGTATTAGATAACAGATATTAGCATGGTTATAAATACATGAAATGGATACGAATAAAAAAGAAACAATAGGACAGGGACAGTAGGCATGTTGGTGTGCTTATGCACGCCCCCTACAGACCTCTTAGGAACCTCTTAGTAGACAGTCTAAGGTTAAAGTTTTTGGGGTTTGGGGAAGAAATCACAGAGTCAGGTAGAGTATTCCAGACATTGACCACTCTGTTGCTAAAGTCGTATTTCCTGCAATCAAGTTTGGTGTGGTTTACCTTGAGTTTGCATTTATTATGTGCTCTTGTATTGTTGTGGTTGAAGCTGAAGTATTCATTGACAGGTAGCACATTGCAGTAGATAATTTTATGCACTATACTTATTTTTTTAATGTATTGTCTATGTATGTTTGTCTTAAAATAAAAACTTATATATATACAAAAAAGAGATGAGTACTCCAAGGTCCTTGACAAAATAAGGTCAATAAGGTCTTGATTATTCAGCTTGTATTTTATTTTCTGATTTTTTTTGCTGATATGTAAGACAGAGCATTTGTTTGTGGAAATTTGAAGTTGCCATTTGTTTGACCATTCTGACACATAGTTGAGATCATTTTGAAGGGTATTGTCACTAGTGTTGAATAGCTTTACATCATAAGCGAAAAGAACACAGTTTCTCTTAATATGATCACAGAGATCATTTATGTAAAGTATAAAGAGAGATGGTCCTAGAATGCTGCCTTGGGGGACACCACTGTTGACAGGATTTGATAGGGTGTTCCCTGTTGTGGCTCCGGGTTTGGAATCTGCTCCTGTGCCAGAGATGAGTTCAAGCGATGAGGATATGGCAGCAAAATATGAGCCGGCATTGCTTAGTGACTTGGATAGTAGCCAGGATGAGGAGATGGATGTAACAAGGGGAGATAAACCTGATTTAATAGAGTTGTCAGAACCTTTGATCTCCTCTGGTTCTTTATCTGAATAGCAGCCGGGAATGGCTAACAAGGAAGGCATGCAAGAGTTTTCCAGTGGAGATGATAATTTGGAGAACGTCTGGCGTGACGTCAAAAATAGGAGGAGGCTCAGATGCCAATCTCAATTAGGGAGAAGGTGTAGAGCCAGTAACTAATTAGGGAAATTAACACGATCCATAAGTGGATAAAAGGACACGGCTGGGCTGATAGAATTTGCCAGAAGCAAAGTGTCTAAATGGAATGAAGACATGCAGTAAACTCTCTGAGGCTTGTGAATTATTGCTACGCCCGAATTGCTGGACAGAGTGTGGATTTATTGCTGTGTATTGGAATTACTCCAGCCGTTCTCTTGTGGGGGTTTGTTTTGATTTGAATTAATTCTGAAACAGCTGCTTTTTGTTTTGCTCGCCTGCAATTAAAGGGGAGACATAACAGTTCCCTATTTTGACCATTTGTTTTATTTTGATTTATTTTGACCATCTAAGAGTAGACCAAATTATGTCAAAGAGCTGACCTTGAGATCTTACGCCATATTATTAATTCTTCAGAAGCATAGAGGGAAAAAGAGAACATCTGTATTAAGGCTATAGTTATGTATCAGCTCCATCTATAATGTCTTTGCTAGTTAAGTCTCTGAGAAGAGGACAGGGTTTGTTATAAGATATCTTCACTATTTACACAAACAAAAATTCAGAATTAATAAAATGGCATTTTCTTTCTCATGTGAATAAATCCATCCATTTTAAAGTCATCATTTGCCATAAGGAAGAACAATTTTTGTGCCCCAATTCTGCTGACTGAAGACAGAGGGGATTTTCTGTTGGATTTAGTAAGGAAAATTTGTTTTGAACTGAAATGAAACATTTTAAAGAAATGAAAGAAATTATACACATACATAAATAAGCAAGGACTGTACAATATGTAAGTTGTATATATTTATATTCAAACTATAAAATTTCAGCTAATGTATTGTAATACCATGCTGTTAGTAATGCAGCAAAGTACATTTTATCCATGTATATTTTTAATCTCGATAAAAGTGGTATTGCAGCATACAGAAGATAGGATGAAAGCTTTTGCAATGAAAGGAAGACTTTGTTCCTTGATGTGAAAGTAAGAGTATTAAACCCATTTCTATCCCCATTTTCATGTATGAGATGTTGACGCTTATTGTTCTCTCTATTAGGAGATTCCAGTGGTGAGGACAATAAAATTGGAACCAAAAATAGAAACGTAAAGATAAAAGATAAGGCTTCAGCAAGCACAGGCTGATATTTATAGAATTTGGGCCGGAGAGGGAAAGAGAAAGAAAGAGAGAGGGAGCGGGAGAAGGAGAGGGGAGGGGGAGAGAGAGGAAGAAGAGAGAGAGAGATCAGGGTAGAATTAGGATGATCAAGACTATGGAATATTTGGGGATAAAATAAAATAAAAATGGAAACAGTAAGGATGGAGAAGAATGTTATTCTTGGAAAGTTGATGGACTGGAATTCTAGACGAAAATATTATGTAATAAAAAATAATATGCACTCCAACTGTTTCAATTCTGGTGTCAGGTCTGCAGCAATTTACATAAATAGATGGAATAATGACCCTTGCAGACATTCAAGGACTAATCAAGCAGAAAACAGTATCAGGTTGTTATGAAATAGGGCTTTCATATCTAGACTGCAAAATTTTAGATTTTCAATAAAAAGCTGTAAAGTCTAAAATTTGGGGTATCTCTTTGCTGCCATCAAGTAATATCCAGGTATTTTCAAACTGGAGGGGATGCAACTACATAAAAGATATTTCAAAGCTTGTTGGGAAAAATTAAGAATATAGTCAAACATTTTCAGCTCTGCAAAAAATTAAATTGTCTATGTTTTATCTAAAATGTACAGACTCCTCGGCTAGTGGAAAACAAGAGTAATCATCTGGCAAGTCTTTTTATTAATAAAGTAGAGTGTAATTTCAGCTGGTATGCTCAACATCAACTTAAAACTAGTTTGGTTCAAATTACTCAACTAAGAATTAAAAATAGAAATTCAAGCAATAGTCTTTTTATTGGTTTTATATATTAAGCTGCCCAGAGTCATTGTAGTTGGGCAGCCTCAAAATTTGAAATATACTGCTGAATGAATTTGATTGATTATATACCAGAACCATCAAATCCATGTTGATTTTTAGCAACCATCTAGATATTCTCCTTGGCAATCTGTCCCTAATTTGGTTTTCTAAATTTCCAAATTTTCCAACAGTTCACTCATTCCCACTGTAATTGCTGCTTTCCTTCTGCCTTTCCCAGCATTAGAATTCCCCAGAGATCTTCACATAATGTGTTTTAAGTAGGATAATTTAAGCCTGGTCAATTATATCTCAAGTGAGAACTCCATTTATTTTTACTGTCCAGGGTATTCTCAGGAGTCTTCTCCAACACCAAAGTTGGAAAGCATCAGTGTACTTCTTATTCTGCTTATTCAAAGTCCACCTTTTGCTTCCATAGATTGTCACAGAGAATATTATGGCTTGCACCATTCTGATCTCCGTAGATAATATAAATGAACTGATATAAACAAATAACTAAATAGAATGGTCTTCATCATTGCATAGCAGTATTCTAGTATTTGAGAAGTTGCCCCCAAAAGGTGGGGGTCAACTTATTTACCAAAGCACCTGTAGGCAGGACAAAAACAATGAATGGAAATTAATCAAGAAGAGAAGCAACCTGGAACTAAGGAGACCCTGAGGACAATTAACTGGTAGAACAGCTTGCTAGATGCTGGAGGTTTTTAAGAGGCTGGGGAGTCACTTATCTGGTCTCCTGCTTGAGGAAGGGATTGGTCTAGAAGACCTCCAAGGTCCCTTCCAGCTCTATTCTGATTGATTGATTGATTTTTCTGTTCTCCCTGATGGTTTGGTATGGACTGCAGTACCAGTTCCAAAGTTCCTTTTCCTCTCTCCTAATTTTCTGATCCCCAACCTACACCTAAATAAAAGTCTTTGAAAGCCAGAAACTTTCAGTGCTTGTGCATCAGTTCAATTGATTTAATAAAGGTAAGTGATCTTTTGGATTTTTTTGAGCTTGTTGGTGATCACATGATCTCAGGATTCATATGCAATCATCATATGAGTCACTTGCCAAGCACCTGAATTTTTATCATGTGACCATGGATTTACTGCAATAGTCGTAAGTATGAAAATGGTCATAAGTCAGTTTTTTGGTGCTATTGTAATATCAAACTGTCACTAAATGAACAGTTGTAAGTTGAGAATAGACTGTTTGCCGTCTAACCCTCAGGGCCCCTGGGCAGCTCACAATATTTTCTGAGGCATTGCAGGGTTTTCAGAGAAGTGTTTTCTACCCTTAGATTTGAACCTGAGACTTTCTTTATGCAAAGCAAGGATACTGGTGCTGAGTTACGGTACTTTTCTGGAATGGGAAAGAGCCATTTCTTTCCATTAAACAATTATATTACACCTCTTGATGGCAATGGACCAGATGTGGAAAAAGGCAAACTCACAAAAATTCAGTTAATCCCTCACAGATAAATTGCATATTAAGACAAATTTCACTTTAAACTGCCAGATACTTTTCTATGTTTAAATAACAGAGAAGGAGCTATGTAAGGCTCAATTATATGAATAATACTTAATTATACAAATAAAGCAGGGTTGTGTATTAGGGAAATGCAATGTTTTTTACATAGACTTGATCTTGGTATATTAATCAGGCACTCTGCATTTCACAACTACAGAATTGCTAGTTTATGCATTTCTATAAGCACTTTCACTTAATATTTCTCAGGAAGATTTTAATATGAGATGCTTCAACGTTTTTCATATTAAATGTTTAATGTTATAATATATATAATGTATGCACTATTGACAAATTGTGATGTTTTGTAGAATAACTGTTTTCTTCATAGACTATTTTAGTTAGTTAGAATGGCATGGAAAAATGTGTACATGACAAAAGCAAAAAAAAAAAAATTTTTTTTTGCTGTATTCCATTACGGAAATCCCAGGTATTAATGCTATGATTTTATTTTTAAGATCAATATTTTTTCCAACGTTCAGTGATTCCACTTTGACTGCATCTCTCTCTCTCTCTCTCATACATACATACATACATACATACAGTATTCAGCTTTGTTTGGGTATTTTCCCACGTCATTATAGTTGTGCTTTTAAAGTTGTAGCAACATCATCAGGCTTCTGTATAGTGTTCATCTGACAAACACTATACAGAAGCCTGATGATGGAAGATGAGATTCTACCGAAACGTTGCTACAACTTTAAAAGCACAACTATAATGATGTGGGAAAATACCCAAACAAAGCTGAATACCATACACACACACACACACACACACACACACATGCATACTGTACATATATATATTGCAACTCTTTCAGAATGAAACTGAATATACTAGGGAAAGAATGTCAATGAATTAAGTCAGAATTGAGTCTTGCTTTTTTATGAAAATTGGTCAAATGATGACATAATCTGCTTTAGTTCTTGGCCCCCTTGAATCAATGGCAGTGAAAAAAATCTATAATGTATAAGAAAACTGGGGAAATGTTCTGCAGAAGAGCTTTGGGCCATCACCATCCTCCATGTTAATGTGCTATCCTTTATTGCTTGAGAAAAGTATGCCAATATAAATTCTACCATCCCAAATGATAGGATTTGTTCTGCCTCAATAACAAGTTTGGCAACTGGTGCTGTCCTTACTGTTTTGATGCTTGAGAACTTAAGAAAAGCAATTGATGGATTCCCTTGACTTCATTGTCCCTTCCATTGAACATCACCTGCCAACAGTTAAAATAAGCAGTTGCTTCCCTGCCTTGGGATGGGGCCAAAGACTGCAGGCAAGACCTTGGACAGAGTTTTAGTGATCTTTCAAATTGCCCAAGTAATAGGGTCACAGGTATTATAGCCCTGGGACTTGTTATTCAAGCTATCTGGTACTCTTTTGGAAAAAAACATTAAACCCTTGTCTACAATTAGCTCAGTTGACACATCACTGATATGGAGGATGGACACAGAGTGAAATGAAAGGCAGCACTCATGTACTATAATAGTTATGTACTGTATGTCATGTACTATAATAGCATGTCATGTACTATAATAGTCTTCTCCAATTGAATGTCCTTCAGAGGGATTGAGACTCTAGTTCCCAGAATTTCCTAAAAACATGGTATTGTTTTCTTGTATTGGAATGCTGGGAACTGGGATCTCAAGACATCTGAAGAGTGCCACATTGTGAAAATGTGAAATAAAATAATGTGACTCATGCATCTATTTATAATCTGGTGTCCTGTTTTGTAACTACTTTAAAAATACAAAGCTAAATATACACACGGAGCACAAATACATCATTGAAATGAATCCATTTTAAAACTTTGGGGAAAGGTGTAGCAATCTTGATGGCTGGGGAATACAGCAGAGATCACATAGACTAGGGTTCCCAGCCTTTTCTATACTCTGTGCCCCAGAACGCTTCTGATATATTCTTGTACCCCTTAAAAACAAATAATTATATGCATGTAATTATACATATACACTATAATTTTGAAATTTCTAAATCCAAGTTTTCTCATCCTCTGGAATATCATCTCGCACCCCCCAGGGGCTGCAAGCACCCCCCAGTTGGGAACCCCTGATGTAAACAGAATACAGAAGTGCATTCCAAATAATACCATATTTTCTAAAGGAGGGGAAGGGGAGGAGGACAAAGGATCAACAATCTCAGGTATCCTTTGTCAGCATAGATGAGGAATTCTAGGAGTTGAAGGCCTAGCACATTTGGTGGGTGCCAGTTTAGGGGAAGGCTGGTGTAAGACTATATTAATCAGGATGTTGAAAATTTTTCACATTGAAAGTCCTGCATTTTTCCAACTTGGCCACACCATCTTCCTTTGCCTGCTACAGCCTCTAACACTCCACATGTGCTTAGTGAATTACAAAGATTTTCAGCACTTTGGCTTTAAAAAGGGTACAGAAAGGACATAGCTGTGAAGAAAATAAAATGCAATCAACTTACAGGGAATTGGAAAAGATAATAGACAACTGTATGATAAATAATATATGAATAGTAATGAAATCTCCTTCATATGGAAGCAACAGAAGATTGTTCCTGACTTCATCATTTATTACTTGCCAGACCCAATTTTACACTGCCTCTGGTAACTATCCATTTAAACTTTACATCAGTTATTTAAAACAGAAATAGTTCTCTTCCTCATATTCTTATTTCTATTGCATTAATCTTTACATCTGTGCTTAATAGAGATTTGCACCACTTAACAGCTTATCAACTGCTTATTTTTACATTCATGAGTGAACACAGAAAATGCCTCTGCCCATGGATTAAAGTGTTATGTCACTCCCTTCTTTCAGACACCTCGATACAATCCACTTTAAATGATAAACAATCGTGGGGTTTTAGTCAAAGCGTGTTTTTGTTTTTAAATAACAATCCAAAAATAACCCAGTAGAGATCGTGTAGGGGAGCATTCAGCAACATTTGACTCAAATTAAAAAGTTTGAATTTGATTTTCATAGTCTCTCTCTTAGTCTACAATTCAAGGTGAATTTTTAGGGGTTTGTCATAGGATAAGAATCTAAACAAGAAGGCAGAGACAGAATTAATATTTCTCCAGAATTTTGACAAATATAACTAATAAACAAAAACATCAGTCAAAGTCCATGGGGGCCATAGAAGGAGCGTTCACGTCGCGGTCCCTGTCAGGTACATGTTTACCTGCGAATCCTTCTACCACGCTACACCAACCTGTCACCAAACATGGGGTTTGAGCCTGTGCCAGAGCCTGTGTTCTACAGTGGCTGGGAAAAGTGTAGCGACACGAGAGAAGAAGAAGTCAAAGTCCATCATAAATGCTCACAAATGCCTGTGTTTCCCATTGATTTTCCTTGCAGTGTTAAAAGTGCATAGCTGTATGTCATGGTTATCCTCAAAGTATATGTCAGGATGCAATAGTCCATCATAAAAAATATTTTAATTATGTAAAAGCTGCCATGAGTCCAAAGCAGCTGTTTAGTTTATGTTGCTTGTTCTTTCTCTATATGATTTGATTTGGTTAGCCTACTTTCCTTCTGTTAAGTACTGCGCATGAGTCGTAATAACTGGAGACAGCTTGGAACAGTGAACTTCAACTCTTTATTTACATCGT
>BHEV01016142.1:0-54081 GCA_004319985.1 Emydocephalus ijimae
ATTCAGCTTTGTTCGGGTATTTTCCCACGTCATTATAGTTGTGCTTTTAAAGTTGTAGCAACATTTCGGCAGAATCTCATCCGCCATCATCAGGCTTCTGTATTGACATATATCACACATATATGCAGGTCTTGGCGTGTTCGGGTCTTTTTCTGTGCAAGATTGAGAGTATCTTGGCAACGTTTCGACGAGGTCCCACCCGTCATCTTCAGGCTGGTGCTTTTGGCTTCGTGCTGGTGCGAAAAATATAATCTTGATGAAAGACCATGAACTATAATTCTATATTTTTTTCTTTTTCTTTCTTCCTTTCTTTCCTTTTCTGTCAATCTACCTACCTATCTATCTGAGAGAGAAATTATACATATAGAAATATAGTTCATGGCCCTTCCTCAAGAGCTAATACATTCCTGGGTTCTCAATAATGGGAAGCAGCCAGTCTTCTCCTCCTCAATTCTTAACACTGGGTGAGTGGGTGGGGGGCTTCATAACCCTTGCTGCATCCCCAAGGTCACAGGGTCAAAATTCGGATGCTTGGCCACCAACTCTCGTACTTATGACAGTTGTAGCACGGGGGTCACGTGACCTTACAAAGCTAAGCCGATGGGGAAGCCGGATTCACTTAACAACTGCACAAGCAAACGTAACCTCTGCAGCAATCCGCTTAACAACAGTGGTGAGAAAGGTTGTAAAATGAGGCAAAACTCCCTTAATAGGAATGATGGGAGGGGGGAAAGAGCTCCATGGTGGTCGTAAATAGAGGACTACCTGTAATTCCACACAACTGTTCGGCCCCCCCACGGTGCCCGCGCATGCGCAGCACAGCCCCGAGGCTTCTCTCCCTATGCTGGCTCTGAGGGGTACACTGCCTCCGAACCTGGAGGCTCTATTTCTCCTATGCATCCCCCCTTCCCTCCGCGCCTCACCCCAAGTGCCGCAGCTCCGAGACCCGCTCCTCCAGCCAGTCCCCGAGGTCCCGGCCCAGCTTGGCCTCGGGGCCCCGCCAGCGCTTCCAGCCCTTCTTGCGGTTCCGGGCGCCCCGGCCGCCCACCCGCCGCGAGGGGAGCTGGCTGGGGTCACGTGAGTTGGCGCTGAAGCCCAGGAAGGAGGAGGAGGAGGAAGATGCGGCCGCCTGAGGAGAAGCGCCCGGCGCCGCCATCTTGCGCCACGAGAAAAGAGAGAGGGGAATGAGAGAGAACTGGAAGAGGAGGGGAAAGAGCGCCGCCCTCACGGAATAGGAAGGGGGAAGGCGGCTTCCGGCGGAGAGTGGCACCATTTGCGTGGAAGAAGTGGACGATCCCCCCCTCATTAAACCACAAAGAGGGGAACTATAGAATAGAATAGAATAAGAAAGGGAATAGAATAGGAAATAGAACAGAAGAATAGAATAGAAGTAGAATAAGAATAAGAATAAGAATAAGAAAGGGAATATAATGGAATAAAGTATTGGAATGAAGAGTAGAATAGAGTAGAAATAGAATGAAATAGAATAGAATAGGAAATAGAATAGAATAATAGAAATAGAATAGGAAATAGAAGAATAGAATAGAATAATAGAGTAGAGTAGGAGAATAGAAGAATAAGAAATAGAATAGAATAGGAAATAGACATAGAATAAGACAGGGAATAGAATAGAATAAAGTATTGGAATGAAGTGTAGAATAGGATAGAAACAGAATAGATTAGGAAATAGAATAGAAATAGAATAAGAAAGGGAATAGGATAGGATAGAATAGAATAGAATAGGAAATAGCATAGAATAATAGAATAGAAATAAAAGTAGAATAAGAAAGGGAATAGAATAAAGTATTGGAATGAAGAGTAGAATGGAATAGAAACAGAATAGATTAGGAAATAGAATAGAATAGAAATAGAATAAGAAAGGGAACAGGGTAGGATAGAATAGAATAAAGTATTGGCATGAAGAATAGAATGGAATGTGAGATGGGATGGGAGAGACTTTCCGAATCTTATCCTTGACACAGAAAGCTGGAATATTAAAAGCCCCCCAAGGACATATATGCCTGTGCTGCTCGCTCTGGACATTTGGATGCCCAGAATACCCCACTCCCACCCCGTGTGCATTAATTCTGTGTGCAGCCACTAGGGGGCAGGCCGACCCCAGGGCTCTGGAGCTGCAGTGGGTGGGGGGGGGGAGCTGGGTGTGGCTGGGAAAATATTTGTCTGTTTTTCTAGCTCTGGGCTCAGCCGCCCCTGTTTTCAAAGCAGGACTGGGAGGGGAGGGGCGGTGTTTCCTATGAGTCAGTTGGTCCCACTTGGTTAAGTCAAAAGTTATCTCGGCACCGGCCCAAAAAGAAAGGGAAAAAGCCCCACACAGATGGCTTTTTATAGGCCTGAAAAGCTGGGGGTTAGTTCCCAACAAACTTTTACGGAAAAGCAGAGGATTTGGTTCACTGCAGCTCTCTCTTCCTCCCATATTTGGAGGGATAGACTGATGTGGGAATTGAAATTGGGGGCAGCTGGAGGGGGTCTGAAAAGGTGGGGAAGGCTGGTTAGGCATGCAGTTGGGAGAGACACCAGAGCCAGGTTATGGGCAACCGTTTCATATTGTGCAGTTGTTGGCTGGGGGAGTTTGGGAAGTTGAAGTTCAAAAATCTGAAAGATGCCAAGATTGAGAAATGCTGGCCTGGACTAACTCTTTCCTTCCTTCCTTCCTTCCCTCTTTTTCTGTCTCCCTCCATTCTTGTTCCCCCTCCCTCCTTTTCTTCTTTCTCTGTCTACCACCCTCCATTATTGTTCCCCTTCCTTCCTTCCTTCCTTCCTTCCTTTCTTTTTCTTCCATCCACTCACCTACCTACATACCTATCTAACTCCTTCCTTCCTTCCTTCCTTTTTTTCTTTTTCTATCAGAAAGGGTTTTTTTTCCTGTCCAACATACACAAGACAGCAGGGAACAGGAAAGCCCTGGATGTTTCCCTTTATGTTTTTCCCATCTTCCGCTCCATGCATCTTCCGCTCCATGCAGAGCTGTAGGACAGGGGCTGGCACATTCTGGTTCTGTTCCTAATCCCAAATGTGCATTTGGGCCTTTCAGTCTCACCAGGAAGGAACGGCAGAAACACCCCCCGGCGCACCTCCCCCAGGCACTCATGTTCTGTGGGCACATGAGTCCCAGTGAAACTAGCCTGCACTGCGCATGCATGCGCCTCACAGCTGATTTTTGGCCCGTTTGAGGCCTTTTTCGCTTTCCCAAAGGCAAAGGGAAGCTTTTACAGCCTCAGGAGGCCGAAAAATGGGCCTTCCGGAAATACCGGAAGTGCCAAAATAGGCCCGTTTTTCAGCCTCCCAAGGTTTGGCCTCCCCTGGGCTCCAGAGGCCTTCCAGAGGCTGAAAACGGGCACTTCCAGTAGGCCCATTTTTCGGCCTCCCGAGGCTGCAGAGGCTTTCCTTGAGCCTCCAGGAAGGTGAAAAAGGCCTCAAATGGGCCGAAAACCAGCTGTGAGGCGCATGCATGCGCAGTGCAGGTAAGGGAATGAGGCGGGATGTTGCACACGCATGCACAGGTGGGCAGGCCGCCACAACGAAAAGGTTTGCCTATCACTGCGCTACAACATTTACCTTTTGTCGTATTGTCCTATTCTCTATTCATTTCTATATCTATTATATAGCCAATCATACAATGCATTCCACATCAAGTAATAATCCGTTTCTTCTCTTCTCTTTTGTCTCTTTGGTCAGCTTATCCATCTCGGCACATTCTAATATCTTCTTTATCACATTTTCCTCTAGTGGCCTACTATCCTTTTTTCCAATTTTGTGTGTAACTTAATTCTTGCCACTGTTAATAAATGTAGCCTTAGCTATTCTGTTTCCTTACCATGTTTTCCTGTTATTGTATCTCATAGAAAAAGTCTCTAGTCTTAGTTCAAAATGTCCCTGGACATTTCTTGACTAGCATTTCTTCTATTTACCAATGGTGAATACATATCAATTCCTTGCAACTGGTTAGAGGAACTTTGCCAGAAAATTGAAGAATTTGAAAGGCAGCGTGGAAGGAATTCAAACTGCAAATGATTGGTAGAAATATGGCTGAGTTAGGCTGGTGCATTTGGAAAAGCTCTTTGGTTTCTCGCTGATACATTTTCAAGGCTGCTGCAGCTTTTTAAAATGCCGGGAATTTTGGAGGGTTTCCCTTTGCATTTCAGATCATGAATAGTCCAAACCCTGCCAAGGCCAGGCCTTGAAATCAGCTGAAAATCATGTTTCTGGGCTGTACCAAAAATAATATGGCCCAAAGGCATTTGCAGGAACTAGAAGGGGGAAAAAATCTAAGCGTTGCTCTACCCACTCCACCTCCTTTTTCCAGGCCAACGGAGGGGGAGAGGGGAGGCTGTGTTTTGCCCCCATGCCCATGATTGGAGCCAGGGAACGGCTATTTTTTTCTGACGAAGAGAAAAAGAATGCAAATTTTATTTTATTTTCCTTTGGCCAGCAGCCTGAGAGAGGCTGGCATCAGCTCAAGGCCCTGCTGACTCAGAGGCTGGGGCTCCGAGCTGCACCCTTCCAATGTCAATCCAACCTTTGCAATCCAACATTCGTCCTGCAACCCCTCCGATGGGAAATAGTACAGTAGAGGTAGTCCTCGATTTACAACAGATCATTTAGATCAGATCAGATAATCGGAGTTGGAAGGGACCTTGTAGTCATCTAGTCCAACCCCCTGGCCAAGCGGGAGACCCTACACCATTTCTGACAGATGGCAGTCCAGTCTCTTCTTGAAAGCCTCCCGGGATGAAGCTCCCGCAACTTCCGAGGGCAACTTCTGTTCCACGGGTTGATTGTTCTCACTGTCAGAAAAGTTTCTCCTTATTTCCAGGTTGAATCTCTCCTTGATCAGTTTCCATCCATTATTCCATGTCTGGCCTTCAGGTGCTTTGGAAAATAGGTTGACCCCCTTCCTCCTCTCTGTGGTAGCCCCTCAAATATTGGAAGATGCTGTCCTGTCTCCCCTGGTCCTTCTCTTCCCTAGACTAGCCAGACCCAGTTCCTGCAACCGTTCTTCATATGTTTTAGTCTCCAGTCCCCTAATCATTCTACTTGCTCTTCTCTTCACTTTTTCTCCACATCTTTTTTAATAGTGTGGTGACCAAAACTGGATGCAGTACTCTAGGTGTGGTCTTACTAAGGCTTTATAGAGTGGTAGTAGTACCTCACTTGATCTCGATTGTATCCCTCTGTTAATGCAACTTAGGATTGCATTGGGTTTTTTGGCTGCCGCTGCACACGGCTGGCTCCTATTTAGCTGGTTGTCCACTAAGACTCCAAGTTCCCTCTCCCAGTTCCTGCTATGAAGAAATCTGGTTTCACTCAGTCTATATGTCTGTATGTTTGGTTTTTCTTGCCTAAGTGTAGGACTTGACTTTTCTCTACATTTAGTGACCGGTCAAAGTTAAACTGTCACTGAAAAAAAAGAGACACTTAAATACCGTTGGTTGCACTGATGACTCTTGCGGTTTTGTGGCCACGTAATCAGATTTCAAACCCTTGGTTCGTGTTTACAACGGTTGCCTGGTCTCCATCGCTTCTTCTTGCAAGGAGCGTCCGTGGGGAAGCCAGAATCACTTAACCACCATGTTGCTAACTTTATAACGGCCGTGATACACTTAACCCACCGGGGGAAGTAAAGCTGTAAAACGGGGGCAAAACTCACTGAACAAATGTTTCACTTAAGCAACGGAAATTTGGGCTTGGTTGTAAATCGAGGACTACCTGTATGGAGTCTCAGGCATGGGGTTGGACTAGAAGACCTCCAAGGTCCCTCCCCAGTCCGTAAAATTCGAGGAAAAACCGGCTACAAATGTCCCAGTTGTGATGTTCCAGGGGTCTACATTGGCCTCCCCTGGTGGAGTGTGGTCTGTGCTGCCATCTAGTGGCCGTCTGGGTTCTTGAAGGCCACATAGGGCAGCCCTATTTTAGACTAGCCATCTCATTGCTAGAGCCACCTTTGGTAAAGGGGAGGGGGAATCTCTGAGGTTAGGGCAGGGGTCCTCAAACTTGGCAACTTTAAGACTTGTGGACTTCAACTCCCAGAATCCCTGAGCTAACGTGACTGGAGCTCAGGAGGCATTCTGGGAATTGAAGTCCACAAAGTCTTACAGTGGCCAAGTTTGAAGACCTTTGGGTTAGGGTTAGGACAGGAGTGGGATTCTGCCGGTTCGGACCAGTTCAGGTGAACCAGATGCTAATTTTACTTCTGGTTCGCCAAATTGGTAGTTGCAAGGACTGGCTGGCCCCTCCCCTCCCACGGGTCCCCACATGGACCGTTTTGGATGCCATGTAAGTGCGGGGTGTGCTTGGAGGCTCTGGGCCTCCCGGAAGTTCCGGAAGTCCAGAAATGGGCTTGTTTCCAACCTCCAGAGCCCGGGGCAGAGCCCGTTTTCTCTCTCCCAGAGGCTGGAGGAAAGGCTCCGGAGCCCAGGGAGGACAAAAATGCACCCCCCCCCCGCCATGGTGCAGGAGGCCGACTAGGCCACGCCCACCCAGCCACCAGGCAGTTGCTGACATTTTTGAATGCCACCCCTGAGTTACGGTCAGGAGGAAATGGGGACTCTAGAAAAGGCACATTTTCACCCCCAACCCCAAAACCCAACTGGTTGGCAACTTAGGGCTCTAGGTGGTGATGTGTTGTTTTTCAGCTACATCTGGAATCAGTGGTGGGATTCAAAATGTTTTACTATCGGTTCTGTGGGTGTGGTTTAGTGGGCATGGCTTGGCTTGGCGGGCGTGGCAGGGGAAGGCTACTGCAAAATCCCCCTTCCCTACCCACCCCACTAACCTGCTTTCCAGCTCCGTTCTCCTGTGCAGGGCAACCAAAGGAAGACCCAGCCAATCAGCTGGGACTCAGGAGGTGGAGAATAGATGGGGGCGGAGCCAGTCAGAGGTGGGATTTGCCGGTTCTCTGTACTACTCAAAATGTCCACTTACCGGTTCTCCAGAACCGGTCAGAACCTGGTGAATCCCACCTCTGCCTGGAGTGTCCCTAAGGTGTGCTTTTTTTTTTTTTCCCAAGAGGCAACTGGACTTTCTGGGTTTTATTCTTTGAAGACGTTTCACTTCTCCTCCAAGAAGCTTCTTCAGCTCAGACTGGATGGTGGGGAATGGAATTCTTCACTCTGAGTTGAAGAAACTTCTTGGATGAGAAGCGAAACGTCTTCAAAGAATAAAACCCATGAAAATCTAGTTGCCTCTTGAGAAAAAAAAAGGCCTCTTTGGGACATCCGTTGACCTGCAGGACGGAGAATCGCCACAGACATACACCTGGCATGTTGTATGTGTGTGATGCAGGATGGCTTAGGCGCCACTTTCTACGGCCTTCGCTGAGATCTGTGGGCAGCGGGTAACTTTTAGGCCAGGATTTCTCAACCTCGTCAGTTTTAAGACACGTGGACTTCAATTCCCAGAATGCCCCAGCCTTCCCCCCCCCCCCCCCCCCCCCCCCNGTTGTGGATAATCCAACAGGGGAAGGTTTTGAAGAAGAGCCTGGACTGCCATTTGCCTGAAATGGTAGAGGATCTCCTGCTTGAGAAAGGGGTTGGACCAGAAGACCTTCGAAGTCCCTTCTGTTTGTTAAGACCGCCACGCATTATCTGTGCAAAGCAAAACACAGCGAACAGCCAGGCATGATTCAGATGGGTAAATACGATATTTATTCCAACGGAAGGATTGTTACAATAGCAGAGCTGTGTCATGGGAACCGCACATGAGGAGGCCCTGATTGGTGGTTAAGCCAGATATTTTGACTATCCCCATTCCTGCCCCATAGCAACGGAGTGAAGCCGCCTTGGCACCTGGACGGGAACTGCCCTCTTCTTCCTTAGCATCCCAGTGAGTGAAGGGGTGTGTGGATCTCACCTCCGCTTCTTTAGAAGGGAGAAAGGTGTGTTCTGCAGGTGTAGAACAGGAAACCTGGGCTTTTGGTGGGAGCAGAAGGACCCAGCCAAGCTAAAAAGGTAAAGGTTCCCCTCGCACCTACGTGCTAGTCGTTTCCAGCTCTAGGGGGCGCTGGTGCTCATCTCCGTCCCAAAACCGAAGAGGCAGCGCTGTCCGGAGACGTCTCCGTGGTCAGGTGACCGGCATGACGAAACACCTCCGAAGGGGCACGGAATGCTGTTCCCTTCCCACCAAAGGGATCCCTGTTTTTCTACTTGCACTTTTTTACGTGCTTTCGAACTGCTAGGTTGGCAGAAGCTGCTGGGACAAGGAACGGGAGCTCGCTCCATGATGCGGCGCTGAGGGTTCGAACCGCCGAATTGCTGACCTTTCTGATCAATAAGCTCAGCGTCCTTAGTCCCCCCAAAAGAAAACAGATGGACCTCAACTTATAACGTCTGTCGAGAGACCATTGGAAGTTACAACAGCCCGGAAAAAAAGTGACTTAGGATCGCTCCTCGCACTTACGACTGTTGTAGCATCTCCACGGACACATGATGAAACTTTGGGGGCTTGGCAACCAGTATGTAGAATCATTGTAGCGTTCCAGGTGACCTTCCCAGCTGGATTCTAACCAGCGCAATCAATGGCGGGAGGGAGCCAGATTCATTTAATGGACCCGGATTCACTTAATGACTGCATAATAACTGTGGGGAAAAGTGGTAAAATCAGGCATGGCTTACTCAATGACCGCTTTGCTCAGCCGTGGAAATTCTGCTCCCAATTCTGGTCGTATGTGGAGGATCACAGGCCATCCTCAGCATATGACCAGAACGGAGCTCAAAATGTCTGTTGTTAAGTGAGATCATCTGCGCAGTGAGGTTTTTTTTGTCCCGTTTTTACGATTTGTCTTGCCTTAGTCATTAAGCGAATCGCTGCACTTGGTGAGTAACCCGGTTGTTAAGTGAATCTGGCTTCCCCATGGCTGGTCAGGAGGACACAAAAGGGGGAACGGCGGAACCCGGGGATGCTAGTACTGTCGTAAATACGAGCCCGTTGCCAAGCACCTGGATTTTATTCACGTGATCCTGGAGTTGCCCCAAAGCCCCATTTTTTAGTGTCATTGTAACTTTGAATGGTCACTAAATGAACTGTTTTAAGTCAAGGACTGCCTGTACTTTATGTTTTAAATTTGCATCGTTGTCCTTGGAGGTGGGGGTGTCTTGGCTTCAAGAGGCTGAATTGTCCCTGGCAGTGCAGAAAATAGAGATAACCATCCCTGCTTATCAGATGGGCACCAGGATTGTGCAGCAGATTTAAGGGAATTTAACAGGAATAAAATAAAATAAAAAAATTCAAGATATGCCTCCACCTGAATCTCCCACCCAGGTTTTGGTTTTATTCCTTGGTTTTGTTTTTTGTTTTTTCAGTTCCGCTCACGGAAGAAACATCCCCAAATTTTCCCCAAACAGCCTCGAGTCATCCTGAGCGAGATCGGTAGATTAAAATAAAAATGTGTTACAGGTAAAAACAAAATAATAATAGTAATAATAATACGCATGTCATTTTTGCTGTAGCAATACATTATGATAAAAATTGAGGGGTGAACGTTGAAAAGGTAGCAGGTCAAATGTGGGATTTTAACTACAGGGAAAAAAAGAAGTTTTAAACAAAACAAAACAAATATAGATGGAATAAAAAGAGGTTTGGACCCTGCCTCATCATCATGGCAGCTGGAAGCTGAATTAAACCTTGTTCTGCTAATTTGCTTAATAAAGCTAATGGGGGCTTGATATGCACTGTTAATATTAAGCTTGCAAGTTGCACCTTTATTTTCACTTCTCTTAAAGCAAGTGGCTAGACCTCAATGTGGGTTGGAAAGGTTCTTAAATCTTTTTACTTCCAACGTGGCTTTTTACTTTTTAAAACCTCCCCTTGATTAGAATAGCAAAAAAGCTATGCAAAGTGAAGAAAATGCATACAAATATACATCGGAAAAAATCTGGATGCTTAAAAGATTTGGGCTTAGCATTTTGAACTGAAATCTCCATTGATATTCCTCTAAATCTGGTTCCAACATCCTTTAGCCTCTAGTTATATATGGATTTTTTTTTTGTCCTTAGCCTTGTTTTTTTTAAAATAGAAACCTTGTGTTGGGTAATATTTCTCTCTATTCAGTCCTTATTCTAAATAGGTTAATTGTACACCCAATGGATCAACGGATGATTTTAAAAGGCCCGCAAACAATATTTAAATCCTCAATCCATACCAGAAGTGAGTCTAAAGCCAGTGGCCGTTAAAAATCCCATGTTCCCCCCCCTCTCAAGAGTCTAATGTTGAAAGCTCATCCATCCACGCTTTAAGGTTCTTCTGTCTACACCACATGATATAGGATGCCTAGATGGGATTCCTCAAAAAAAAAAATAATGCACGGTGCTTCAAGAAATCGCATGGTGTGGCCACCAAAGAGACACCAAAAACACATTGGCTTGTCACTTTGCTCCACAGCTCTCTAGGTTTTGTGGTGTTTTTCTATCGTGGGACACATTTCGGCAAGTAATGTCCTTTGAGTGAAGCCACTATTAATCTAGAAGTCCTAATTTGGGACAGCCTTCATCCAGAACTGAAGAAGCAACTTGGTAGCACTCAGGGTGACATATTCACCTTCTCCCAGGTTGTCTCCCCCCCCCCCACACACAAAAAAGGTTCTGCAGAGGTTGCAGGAGGTCAAGATGGAGAGAGTTATCCTCAACACCAAATGGAGCTCTCCAATTGGGTCAAGCACCAAAGGATAGCTCCTTTCCAGACCATCCATGGTCCTTCAGAAGAGAGTTCTGCTATTTTTTTTATTTTGGGGATGAGTGAGAATGGCATCGTTCTTGCAAAACTGGATGCCCTGGTTTGGGCTATGAATGTTTAAAAGCCACAATGACCTTTGGACGGAAAGTCCAGCTTGATGTGAGATCAAGAGCATGGATGCAAAGGCAGCACAAGGTTCTGGTTTTGGGCTGTGCAGTTTTGGGTTGCTCAAGCTTCCCGTTGCTCCCCTCATCTTCTTTTATAACGGCTCCGTAATCCCTTGCAGCGGGGTGGCGTCTGGGCAGTTCAATGGAGCGGAGTGTTTACTGGCCGAATGCCTTTCCTGTTGTCGATGCGGAGTTTTTTTCCCCCCAGTGGACATATTCTCATTGTGCCCAGAGAGAGAGAGAGAGAGCGAGCGAGTGAGAAATATTTGCTTCTCCCTAGGATCGAACTCACGGCCTCCTGACTGTGAGGCCACCTCTAGACCACCACACCACTCAAGCTTCCCATGGCTATGGCATTAAAGTATAAATATATATCTGCACGTTATTTGCATTTAGTTCTAGATGTAGTTGAGAGGCAGCTGTTCTCTTGTGGCACGGAGGGCTTGCGGTGTCCCTATCCTTAAATATTGGCCTCCAGCCAAGGCTGAGAAATGTCAGGAGTCTCTCTGCTGGCTTGACGTATCCTGCAAGTGAAGTTCAGACTGCGCATGATGGCTTTCTCACTGGATGGGAGATCCCGGGACCAAATTCCAGGGAAACGAAAGCTCTTCCTGCTTTTCCTTCTAACAAAGGTTCTGGATTACTTCCTGCCCAGCTTCCTTCCTCTCGTTGCCTTTTGCTTTTCTTTCTCTTGGAAAGCTAGCGCTGATTTTTTTTTTTTTTAAAGCGGGGGGTCCTTCCTTCTATCGACTCCACCACAGTAATGCACTTCATCACTGCAACTGTGATGGATTCTCCTGGTTTCCATTGTTTTCTCCTTAGCCGCTTCCCAAGGTGTGTGTGTATGTGTGTGTGTGTGTGTGTGTGTGTGTGTGTGTGAAAAATTAGGAAAGATTCCTTGATCTCCAGAATAAGACTCTTATCGTCCCATCCTGTGAATGCTGGATACACAGCAGCTGTCAGGATTCCAACGATCGCCCTAATTAATTAATTAATTTTTAGGGGTTGGGAAAGAAACCACTTTCGTTGTACAAGTTCGAAAGAGGAAACCTCCACAGACCCGATGTATGAATTTCTCTAACACTGGGCCTCGTTCTGGGCCTCAATCTCCATGGTGTCCTCTGGTGGTAGTCTTCTCACCGCCTGTTCTTGCTTTGAGAAAGGTCTTCTATGATTAAGTCTCTTCTGCCAACTCCATCCCAGAAGAAAGAGAGAGGAGAAGAGTATGGAACATCCCTGCTTTAAGCCAGAAGGATCTCATTCCATCTCTGCTATCCCTCTGGCTCTAAAGGGAAACATTTCGAGGACTCATCTATGATCATTTCAGATCCACCTTCAACCATGGTTTTTGGGGTCAACGTTGTTTGGGGTTTTGATGGACTGCTTCCAGTCACCTATTTCTGCTCCCCCCTTTGTCTGTCCTTCCTTCCTTCCTTCCTTCCTTCCTTCCTTCCTTCCTTCCTTCCTTCCATCCATCCATCCATCCATCCATCCATAATTAGTCATGGGAGAAGCAATCAGCAAAGTGGGTTGTAGACCAAAGGTGCAAAGATGGGAAGAGGTTGACCATTTCTAGGGAGACCAAAGATAAAGAAAGCTAGAAGGTTCAGTCCATCTGAAGCATAGGTTGATAGCAGATCTGGCCATGGACTACGAAGAGAAGTAAAACCTTAAGATGGGTCTGAGGTGGGCTAGACTTTGGCCTAAAGGAACAGTTGGAACTAGGCGTGGAGGAAGTAATGTTTTTAGCTGGTTCAGGAAGCCAATGAAGTTGAGTTTGGTTTCTGGGAAGAAAGACCCTTGTGAGAAGTCTAACTCTGTAGATACTGTAGATCGTTGACATTGTGGGTTCAACTGGTTTAATTCTGCATGAGGAAATGAGGCCTTTTTTTGAGGTGGACAGGAGTCGCTTAAAAACCCCCCAGAAGGGATGGAAAAGTTTGAGCCGGAAGCCTCGCTTGAAGAGAAGAGCAGAAAGCAGGTTTCCTATGCCGTGCTCGGCCGCTAGGCGAGGCCTTCATCAGGAAATCAAGCCTGGAAGTTTGCTTCAAGGAAAATTGGAGAAGGCCCAGCGCCTCCTGGAGTAGTTCAAGCCTGGTGGTTAGGAAGGACGGGGGTGGGTGGGGAGCTAACTCAGGAAGCGGTTTACTCAGCCGAGCCCTTCTGCCGACGCTTGGAAGGGGGAACAAGATGGCGGGGAAGGTCAGAGGGCAAGCCGTGGCCTTCGAGTTTGACCTCGATGAGGTGGCTGGCCAGAGCGAACTCTTCGTCATCCAACATGCCATCCCGGTCGACGTCGCTCAACTTCCAGATCTTGCCGAGAACCGAGTTGGGCAGTTTGGTGGTGACCATCCAGGTCTTGGCCTTGGTGCCGCTTAGCTTGCCATCCATTGGGGAGAGGTTGTAGAAGATCTCGTCGTACTTGGGCTTGTCCTTGGTCACGACCCACTCGTCCTCATCCATGCCCTCGTAGGCGCCTTCGGTGGCCCCCTCGACGAAGGGTCCGTTGCGGGTGCCGTCGAAGGCTCCTCCCTGGACGATCTGCTCGGGGATTTCCACCTCCTCCTGGCGCAAGAGGGGCATCAGCTTGGCGATGTCGAGGGTCAGCAACTCATCCAGGGCCTCCACCATGCGGGGCTTCAGCCCGTGGAACTTGGTGAAGTCGTGGACCATCAGCATCTCCTAGAAAGAAACCCGGGAAGAAGATAGATGAAAGCTTCAGCCGTGTGTAACTCAGGATAGCAATCGCATAGTGATAACCCTCCTTCCCTCCCTCCCTCCATCGCAATAGCAATAGCGCTTAACTTATATATTGCTTCTCAGTGCCTTTACTGCCCCATCTAAGCGGTTTACAGAGTCAGCCTCTTGCCCCCAACAATTTGGAATAATTTTCAGCCCGCAAAGCATGCAGAAACCTTCCTCAAACCTTTGGGAGGACAAAAAGGGCCTCAGACCACCTGAAAATCAGCGGTGAGGCACGCGCATGCCCAGTGAGGTAAGTTAAAGCGGTTGGACTGGAGAGAAGACCTCCAAAGGTCCCTTCCAACTTGGTTTGTCGGTTGTTCATCCGATGACTCTTGTCCTCACCTGCATTTTGTCACAGTCGGGGAAGTCGCCAGGCGAAATGTGATGCTCCAGCTGGATCTTGGCAAAGATGACAGGCAGCTTGTTGATCAGCTGTTTCTTCTTGTTGTCCTTGCCAAAGACGGATGGCATCTCCCTCTTGAGGTGGCTGATGATGTGGGAATGGACCTGAGAGGAAAAGCAATTGTAGGAGAAAGAAGCTGTTTGGCCATAACAGATAAATACATCAAAAGAAGAGGAAGCTGTTCCTGAAGAGCCTTGACAAATACCAATCCATCCGTCCCCTGAGCCACGGTGGCGCAGTGGTTAGAGTGCGGTACTGCAGGCTACCTCTGCTGACTGCCGGCTGCCTGCAATTTGGCAGTTTGAATCCCACCAGGCTCAAGGTTGGACTCAGCCTTCCATCCTTCTGAAGTGGGTCAAAGGAGGACCCAGATGGTTGGGGGCAAGGTGCTGACTCTGTAAACTGCTTAGACAGGGCTGTAAAGCACCGTGAAGCGGTATACAAGTCTAAGAGCTACTGCTAGCTATCCTCTTTCATCCATCCATCCCCATTATCTATCTACGTCTATCTAGCCATCATCTCTCTCATCTGCCTACCTATCATCTACAGCAAGGGTCTTCAAACTTGGCAAGTTTTAAGACTTCTGGACTTCAACTCCCAGAATTCCTGAGCTGACATGACTGGAGGAGGAATTCTGGAAGTTGAAGTCCACAAGTCTTAAAGCTGTCAACATGACTGGAGGAGGAATTCTGGGAGTTGAAGTCCAGAAATCTTAAAACTTGCCAAGTTTGAAGACCCCTGATCTACAGTATCTATCATCATATCTTTCCATCACTCCAACCACATTATCTCTGTCTGCCTGCCTGCCTGCCCCCCGCCTCTCTCTCTTTCTGTCTCTCTCTGTCTTTGTCGGTCTGTCTCTCTCATATCTATCTATCATCTCTCTGTCTCTCTGTCTCTCATCTATCTATCTGACTTGGGACTAGTTTTCACACAGTGGCGCAGTGGTTAGAGTGTAGTACTGTATGCAGGCTAAATTCAGCTGCCTGCTGGCTGCCTGCAATTTGGCAGTTCGAATCCCACCAGGCTCAAGGTTGACTCAGCCTTCCATCCGAGTTTAGAGAGGGCTGTAAAAACACTGTGAAGCACTATCTAAGGCCTATTGCAATTGCTAATCCTTTGAGGTGACAGGAAAAGTTAAGTCTTCCTATAATAAATAAATAGAATCATCCATCCATTAATTTAAGAAAAAAAAAAGACAGGGGAAAGTTTTAACATTTTGACTATGAAAAGTCTACAGGTTGTCCTCAACTTATGACCCCAATGGATCCCAAAATTTTCATTGTTAAGTGAGACATTTTACAACTTTTCTCCCCACCCTTGCTCAGCAAATAACTGCGGTTGTTCAGTTAAATGAATAATTTTAAATAAATAATTGTTAAATAAATCTGCTTTGCCCCATAGACTCTGCTCATCGCAAAAGGGGAATCTCACAACCCCGGAATACTGCAATCGTCATAAATGTGAGTCAGATACCAAGCATCTGAATGTAAATGTCATGATCGTGAGCATCATTGTCAGGATTCCGGCACTTAACCCCATTTAAATCAAATCCAAGGGTCATCAATCATGCTCTCAATTTTGCAAGGCACAAACGTCAGTTACTATCTTTGAAAACATTGATGGAATGCGCTATCGTTTTTGCAAGATGCTGCACTGCTCCCCCCTCTCTTTCTGCTAGCAACTCTAAAAAGACTGGAGAAATAGTTTATGAATTGACAGTCATAAGTCTGAAAAATGGTCATAAGTCCCTTTTTTCAGGGCCGTCGTAACTTCAAACAGCCATTAAATGAGCTGTTGTAAATCGAGGACTGCCTGGATTGACAATTTCTTCAAATCCTCTTGTTTTGCACTCCAGCCTGAGGCAGCTGCCTGGGCCTCATGATAGGCCCAGAAATAAGGAGTGTGCGCTTGCTTGGTATCATTACAGTAGTAAGAACAATGCTGGTCCTGTCCAGAGATAATATAGGACAGGCTGCCCTAAATTACAATTTTTTCAACCCCACTGAAAAGCCAATCCACTTTTTCGAGATTGTTCTTTGATGAATCTTTGCATTTAAGATCCAGTTTTTTTTTTTTTAAGGACGGGGTTATGGGTGGTATGGGAGCAATGCATGAATAAGAATTCTTCTATTTTAAATGCAAAAATAGCTGCTGCTGATCCAGTTCTACAGAGGAATTATTGAATCTGTCCTCTGCACCTCTATAACTGTCTGGTTTGGTTCTGCCACCCAACAGGACAGACACAGACTTCAGAGAGTAATTAGGACTGCAGAAGAAACAATTACTACCCACCTGCCTTCCATGGAGAACCTGTATACTGCACGAGTCAAAAAGAGGGCTGTGAAAATATTTACAGGCCCCTCACATCCCAGACATAAACTGTTTCAACTCCTTCCCTCAAAACGACTCTATAGAGCCCTGCACACCAGAACAACTAGACACAAGGGGAGTTTTTTCCCGAATGCCATCACTCTGCTAAACAACTCATTCCCACAACTCTGTCAAACTATCTACAAAGTCTGCATTACTATTCATCTTCTCATCACTCCTTATCACCTCTTCCCTCCCACTTGGGACTGTATGACTGTAACTTTTCGCTTGTATCCTTACAATTTATATTGACTGTTTCCTAGTATGATTTGATTGCTTATTGTACACCCTATGACTATTATTAACTGTTGTACCTTATGATTCTTGACCCTTGACGAATGTATCTTTTCTTTTATGTACCCTGAGAGCATTTGCACTAAGACAAATTCCTTGTGTGTCCAATCACACTTGGCCAATAAAAGAATTCTTTCTAATTCTATTCAAAGTCATATCAAAGATGATTAGGAGACTGGAAGCTAAAACATATGAAGAACAATTGCAGGAATTGGACATATCTGGTTTAATTAAAAGAAGGACTAGGGGAGATATGATAGCAGTCTTCCAATATCTCAGGGGCTGCCCCAAAGAAGAAGGAGTCAAGCTATTCTTCAAAGCCCCTGAGGGCAGGACAAGAAGCAACGGATGGAAACCGATCAAGGAGAGAAGCAACTTAGAACTAAGGAGGAATTTCCTGTAAGTGAGAGAACAATCAACTGGTGGAATAGCTTGCCTCCGGAAGTTGTGGGTGCTTCATCATTGGAGGTTTTGAAGAAGACATTGGACAGCCATTTGTCTGAAATGGTATAAGGTTTCCTGCTTGAGCGGGGGGTTGGACTAGATGATCTCCAAGGTCCCTTCCAACTCTGTTCTTCTGTTAAATGCAAGGTTACACCAAGCAGGGTGACCTGGAAATTTCTTTATCCAATATCCCCAATCCTTTGGTGTGGGTTTGTGTGGAAATGTCCCCTTCTCACACCTCGAGGAGCATTAAAATTGGATCGGCCCCTTTTCCAAATGAATGGCGGAATGGATGGGATCCAGTCCATTTTATTCTAGTTTGCTGTTACACAACGTTTAATTGAGTTGAGCACCTGCATTTTCAGCACAATTAGTCTGCGGCTGATTTTAAACAGGCCAGCAAAATGGTTGATGAATGTTGTCATTGTTATGAAAGAAGTACAAAACTATCCGGAGATGAACCGTTTTCAGTTTGGTTCACTTGCTAGGAACAAGCCTTTCACACAGAGAGAGAGAGACTAAAAGCTGGAGAATGGCAGGGGGAGATAGGTCTATCACGCTGTTTTTCAAGTTTGACAATTTTAATAGATGTGGACTTCAACTCCCAGGAGCCCCCAGTTATCATGCAAGTTTAAGACGGGTAGGCTTCAACTCCCAGGACCCCCCAGTTATCATGCAAGTTTAAGATGGATGGACTTCAATTCCCAGGAGCCCCCAGTTATCATGCAAGTTTAAGACGGGTAGGCTTCAACTCCCAAGACCCCCCAGTTATCATGCAAGTTTAAGATGGATGGACTTCTATTCCCAGGAGCCCCCAGTTATCATGCAAGTTTAAGATGGGTGGCCTTCAACTCCCAGGACCCCCCAGTTATCATGCAAGTTTAAGACGGGTAGGCTTCAACTCCCAGGACCCCCCAGTTATCATGCAAGTTTAAGATGGATGGACTTCTATTCCCAGGAGCCCCCAGTTATCATGCAAGTTTAAGACGGGTAGGCTTCAACTCCCAGGACCCCCCAGTTATCATGCAAGTTTAAGATGGATGGACTTCTATTCCCAGGAGCCCCCAGTTATCATGCAAGTTTAAGATGGGTGGCCTTCAACTCCCAGGACCCCCCAGTTATCATGCAAGTTTAAGATGGATGGACTTCTATTCCCAGGAGCCCCCAGTTATCATGCAAGTTTAAGATGGGTGGCCTTCAACTCCCAGAATTCTCCAGCCAGCATCCAACTTTAAGGTGGGTGGACTTCAACTCCCAGAATTTCCCAACCAACATGAACACTGATTCCCTGATTTGAAATGCACATCTCTTAAAATTGCCTAGTTTGGAAAAAAAAAAAAAAGCACCTCTAGATTAGGTTGATACCCTGATGATCAGCCATCAATCAATGTACATCGTTCTGAGCTAAAGGAGGCAAGACTCTGGCTCATTCTGGAAAAGCTTTCTATGATTCTGCCATGGAGATCCAGGTCAAATGATCTTTCCTGAGCTGGCTCCGATTCATAATTCACTGGTCAAAGGATACAAATAGGTCCCTTGGTGGAGACTAAAACAATGGATGTCACAGCTAGGAAATGATGCAACTTAAGGACCAATCGTTGTGCGCAATATATTTTTTTTTCCTATTCCTTCCCTGGCTTTTTCCCCTCGGAATGACCACAGAACAGCCATTCCTTTAACCAGGGCTACAGAAGGTGCAACCTCATTAGAAACCCTTAATTGGAAAACCAGAGCAGGAGGGAGAGAGAGGGAAGGAGAGACAGAAGAAAAAGAAAGAGAGAGAAGAAAGAAAGAGAGAGGAAAGAGAAACCAAAGGGAGACAGAGAGAGAAGAGAGAGTGTGTGAGAGACAGACAAAAGAAAGAAAGAGACAGAGAAGAGAGTGAGCGAGTAAGAGACAGAAGAGAGAAAGAAAGAAAAAGAAAGAGAAGAGAGAGAGAGAAGAAAGGGAGAGAATGAGAGAGAAAGAAGAAAAAGAGAGAGAAGAGTGTGTGAGAGAGAAGAGAGAGAGAGACAGAAGAAAAAGAGAGAGATAAGAAAGTGACAGAAGAAAGACAGAGAAGAGAAGAAAGAGAGAGTGAGAGATAGATAGACAGAAGAAAGAGAGAGAAAGAAAGAGAGAAAGGGAGAGAGAGAGAAAAAGAGAATGGGAAATAGGAAAAGGGACCCATAAACCAATTGTACTCTGCAGCACAATGCAGACTTCCTTTGTGGGATGTAGCCATTGTGGACAACAGGAAAAGCAGCAATAAATGCTGGGACCCCAGCAACAGCCTTCTCCAATGGGAAGGAGGGAGGCTCCTTGTCTGGGGAGAGGAGAGATTTAAAGGAAGGAGCCCTGGTGGTGCAATATAGTATTGCAGTGTAACTCTGCCCACTGCCAGCAGTTCTGTCCTGACTGGCTCAAGGTTGACTCAGCCTTCCCTCCTTCCAAGGTCAGTAAAAAAGAGAACCCAAATTGTTGTAAATCGCTTAGAGAGGGCTGTAAAAGCACTGTGAAGTGGTATATAAGTCTTGAGTGCTTATTGCTCTTCCTTTTCTCCCTTCCTTCCTTCCTTCCTTCCTTCCTTCCTTCCTTCCTTCCTTCCTTCCTTCCTTCCTTCCTTCCTTCCTTCCTTCCTTCCTTCCTTCCTTCCTTCCTCCTCCTCTCCCTCCTTCCCTCCCTTCCATGGTGCGCAGTGGTTAGAGTGCAGAATTGCAGGCTAATTTTGCCCACTACCAGCAGTTTTATCCTGACCAGCTCAAGGTTGACTCAGCCTTCCCTCCTTCCAAGGTCAGTAAAAGGAGAACCCAAATTGTTGTAAATCGCTTAGAGAGGGCTGTAAAAGCACTGTGAAGTGGTATGTAAGTCTTGAGTGCTTATTGCTCTTCCTTTCCTTCCTTCCTTCCTTCCTTCCTTCCTTCCTTCCTTCCTCCTTCTCTCCCTCCTTCCCTCCCTTCCATGGTGCGCAGTGGTTGGAGTACAGAATTGCAGGCTAACTTTGCCCACTACCAGCAGTTTTATCCTGACCAGCTCAAGGTTGACTCAGCCTTCCCTCCTTCTCAGGTTGGTCAACGGAGGATTGTTGGGGTCAAGAGGCTGACTCTGTAAACCGCTTTGAGAGGGCTGGAAAGCACTGAACGGCAGTTAAAGTCTAAAGTGCTGTGGCTATTGCTAAGCACGACATTCTCTATTCTCTATCTATGGGGATTGCCCCACTGTATGACAGTTCAGGCGCCATGTCAATCTCAGCAAAAGAGAAGACGGCAGGAATTGTAGCGTGACATGCCACCTGGAAGGGACTATGCGAGAAAGGGCTTCCTTTGAGTTAAACAAATTCAGCAAGGAATCTGTAGGATAGGACCAGGCTGAGACCAAGAAGGGTGGTGGTGGTGGGGAATCAAACACGTCACCGGTCTCGAATTTCTTCGTGCCCACAAGAGTTCTAAGTAATCCAACCCGCCTTGAATTCCTGTGACTCTTGCCTACCGCCAATTTGCTCAGGTTGTTAGTCGTTTGGATTTTTGCAGAAAGCTTAAGCTTGCAATAAATCTTAATACTCAGTTGACCTGCCCAGATCTCCTAATTTCCCTGGTGCCTGACGGGATCCTACCTTATCTCTCCGAACTCAGCGGGGGATTAAGGGCAAGGAAAGACATTCCGTCACCAGGATGGGTTGAAAGCCAGTTCTGCAGCCACACCCAGACGAGCAATTCTCATTATTTCTTCCCATTGCCCTGAAAAGTTCTCTCTCTCTCTCTCTCTCTCCTTCTCTGCGTGTCTCCCTCTCTCTTTTTCTCTCTCTCCTTTTTCCTTTCCCTGTCCCATTACAGTGAGATTCTGGGGCTCGCGTGAACCCTTTTTCCTTCACCCGTGAATCCTTGCTACCCTGTTTCCCCCAAAATACGACCTACCCTGAAAGGAAGGCCTAGTTTGATTTCTTTTTTTTACACGGGTGCCCAATATAAGCCCTACCCCCCAAATAAGCCCTAATTAAGA
Source organism: Emydocephalus ijimae (assembly GCA_004319985.1). Taxonomy (NCBI): domain Eukaryota; kingdom Metazoa; phylum Chordata; class Lepidosauria; order Squamata; family Elapidae; genus Emydocephalus; species Emydocephalus ijimae. The sequence continues at coordinate 21,091 of BHEV01016142.1, forward strand.
TCCCGCCTACTCCAGAGTGCCCGGGTAAAAATTAAGCTAAGGTGGGGACGGGAGGATGTAGAGCTGCTCTATTACTTACCTGTGTACAGTTGTAGCCAGGCCTCACACACTGCAACACCTGCCTTGCCAGCCCATTTTTTTTCTGCAGCCAGCAAGGCTGGCAAGACTTTCCTGAAGGCCTCTGTAGCTGATAACAAAGCTCTGGATCGATCCAGAGCTCTATTATTGGCTGCAGAGGCCTTCGGGAAAGCCTTGTTGGCTGCAGAAGAAGTTCCTGAAGGCCTCTGACAGCAAAAAAGAGGCCGGGGGAAAAAAACGATAACGTGGGTTTTTTTTTGGTGGCAAAAAAAATACAAGGGTCTTATTTTGGGGTAGGAGGCCTTCCCTTGAGCAAGGCTGCTAGAACTGGGGTTCCCTTGGTACATTGACTGCCTTGCTCTTCCAGGGGTGATGAAGCAACCTCTGGTCTTCTCTTTTGGCCCAGAGAATTCTGTCGCCAAAGAATATCCATCCTGCCATTCTTTCACAAGAGACACATGCTGGACTTTGGCAGCCTAACCTTCTCTCCGAGGACAAGATCTCTTTTCTAGCTTTGTCTGAGGGCAATTGCCTCTTTCGGGCCATGGCTTAGAGCCCCGCTATTTCCTTTTCCTTTTTAAAATAAATTTTATCAATTTTCTATTAATGACATTTCTTAGTGCTTGATAAACATCGTGTTGTCTGGGTATTGAATTTGCTTAACAATACAGATTTCCTTCTTACTCTCCACCCCTTTTTCCCCCCAACAGCTGGTAAAATAAGCTCCATGTTTGATAATATCCTGTGTCTTCTTTTTGTTTGATCATCAATTATAAGTCTATACATTTCTGCACAGTCTAGTGTCTTAATTATCTCTTCATCTCTAATTAAGAGCCAGACTATTTCCATTGGCACCATCTCTCTACTTTCTCCATAGTCAAGGAACATTTATTTGTATTAGCCGCGGTGCAGTGGTTAGAGTGCAGTACTGCAGGCTACTTGTGCGGCCTGACGGCTGCCTGCAATTTGGAAGTTCGAATCTCACCAGGCTCAAAGGTTGACTCAGCCTTCTGTCCTTCCCAGGCCGGTAAAATGAGGACCCAGATTGTTGGGGTGGCAACGTGCTGACTCTGTAAACTGCTTAGAGCGGGCTGTAAAGCACTATAAAGCAGTATATAAGTCTAAGTGCTATTGCTATACTGGCCGTGATGGTGCCGTGGTTAGAATGCAGCATTGCAGGAGTCGCCCACTGCCCGCTGCCAGGAGTTCAATCTTGAAAGAGCTCAAGGTTGACTCAGCCGTCCGTCCTTCCAAGGTTGGTAAAATGAGGACCTGGATTATTGGGGGCAAGAGGCTGACTCTGTAAATCGCTTAGAGAGGGCTATAAAGTGCTGTAAAGCAGTATATAAGTCTTGTTGCTCTTCCTTTTCTCCTTCCTTCCTTCCTTCTCTCCCTCCCTCCTTCCCTCCCTCCCTCCCCTTCACAGTGGTTAGATTTCTGCATTGCAGGCTAACTCTGCCAACTGCCGGGGGTTCAATTCTGACCGGCTCAAGTTGGACTCAGCCTTCCATCCTTCCCAGGTGAGTCAAATGAAGACCCTGATTGTTGGGGACAAGAGGCTGACTCTGCAAACCACTTAGAGACGGCTATCAAGTATTGAGAAGCGGTATATAAGTTTAAGGGCTATTGGTATCCTCCTTTTTATCTCCTTAACCGAATTGCCTTGTTTTCTTCCTGCCCCTGTGACGGACGGCCTCGTCTTTCTCCATCTTTATTTTTTTTTTTGCATGCTGAAGGAAAGATTTTCCTTAATGCCCAGGACACGTTTTGCCCGTCTGGTTCCATTGGAATGCAAATCTTCCACCCGTGGTCAAGAAAGATTCAGTGGAATATTCATCACAACAATGGAAGCCTTAATGGGCCAAAGGCTGATTTTTTTTTTTCCTTTTCCTTTTTCCGTGTTTCGGTAGAACTGAGTAGAGGTCTCCCTCGACTTACAACTGTTCATTTAGTGACTGTTCCAAGTTACAACGGCCCTGAAAACAGTGGCTTGGGTCCTCACACTTACTGGTTCTGGCAAGCATTCTCAAGGTCAAAAATTCAGGCGCTTGGCACCCGGCACGGATTTAACAAGGGTTGCAGCAATCTTGGGTTTATGTGATTGCCGTGCGTGAGCTAGCCAGCTTCCAACAAGCAAAGCCGGATTCGCTTAAAGATCCCTATGATTCATGGAACCACTGCAGTGATTCGCTTAACAACGATGGATTCAATCAGTGGTCCCATTAACGATTTCTTCCTGCCTTTTCCCTTCCTCCTTTCCGCTTCTCGCCCACTTACCCTGACCAATCGGGCTCTCTTGACCAGGTCATTGAGCTTCCTCAGGGCAGAATTCCGGGGCAGGTTCTGGATGTCCGTGAACAAGTCCTGCTCCTCCAGCTCAAAGAGCCGTCGGTTGTCAGAGATCATCAGGGGCTCCGACCAGAAGGACCCGATGTAGACACGCAGCACTTCGGGGGTGTTGAACACTTTGCCCAGCGACCACATCAGGGCGCCGTAGACCCGCATCAGCTGCTGTGTCTCCACCATGTCGGCCTTGTTCAGGACCACCCGGATCTTGTCCTCGTTGCCCTTGAGGGCCCGGATGGCCTCGGAGAACTCATCCGAGATCTCCAGCTTGTGGGCATCAAAGAGCAGGATGATGAGGTCCACACGCTCGGCGAACCACTGGAGCACAGCCGGGAAGTCGTAGCCTGTGGAGGAAAGAAGAGCCTTGCGGAATAAGAGGGTCGTTTCCTACACCCGTTCAAAGCAAACTCATTTTTTAATCCCCTCCCCCCCCTTTTTTTTCCCATCTCCCAAAGCCTTGTGCGCTCTATTGGAGAGGTCTCCCATCTTGGCCAATTTTGAGACTTGTGGACTTGAACTCCCAGAATTCCTCCCATTCCAGGTCCGTAAGACATAAAGTGGGCAGGGGTGGAGGCCTCTGCTGTAGAGCACTAGGCTTCAGAAGCAGTGGCGGTGTCAGGATTCTGGCAATCGCCCTAATTAAATCATGATTCTCGAGCCAAACTTCAAAAAACTTCCAAGGATTCCTTAGGGGCGACATACTGGCCCTGCCCTGTATGAAGCCAACTCTGGCCTACGTCATTTACAGTCCCCCGTGACCCTGTTTCCCCCCTCCCCTCTGGGTGTGTCATAAATCATGGGCTGGGTGTCATCAATCACATTCTCCAATTAAATATATTTATTAATATATTAAATATATTCCCGGGCAAAAGCTCTAGTAGTTTAGTTACAATCTTTTAAAGAGAAGAGTTGGAATGTACTTTCGCTTTCAAACTGCTCTCCCAGATTTCCTCCCACCCCGCAGCATTTTTTTTTTAATGGCAACTGTTCAAACAAGCACAGGAATGTTTTATGAGTTGACAGGTAGGTTTCAAATAATCCCACCACTGGTTTGCAGAAAATGTGAGTGCATGCATGCACAGCTTTTGGGCCTAGTAAGCCTTCCTGCATTTCCCTGGGAGCCAAAACGGGGCGCGTGGTCAGAAGATGAAAAAAAGACGAATAATAAAATGAAAAACCAAAAGAGAGAAAGGGGTGTGCGAGGGCCTTCTTGGAAGTGTGGGAAAGGACTGTGGGGTGGATTGGAGATAAGGGATGTCATATACCAGAAGTCTCCAAACTTGGCAACTATAAGACTTGTGGGACTTCAATTCCCAGAATTCTCCAGCCAGCTTTCTGGAAGTTGAAGCCCATGAAGATCTTAAAAGTGTCCAAGGTTGGAGACCCCTGATCTAAAAAGCTTGTTGATCTGGCCCAGGTTATAGCCATCGGTGGGCTCTTTGATGTCCCCTGAGTTTGGTGGTTTTCTTGCAAATGTTTTATTACCCAACTGGGGCAACATCTTCAGTCTAGAAGGGAAAGAGGTTTGGGGAGGGGAGGAGGAGGAAGAGGAAGAGGAGGAGGAGGAAGAGGAGGGCAATGAATAGTTGTTGGTCTTCAAGATAGCTGGAGAACTCTGGGAATTAAAGTCCATGCTTCCTAAAGCATGCTGGCTGGGGACTTCTAGATGAAGCCCCTCACATCAAAGCAGCCTGGCTGGGGAATTCTGGGAGTTGAAGTCCACCAGTATTAAAGTGGCCAAGTTTGGGGACCTCTGCTCTTAATAATTCAAGGAAGAGTCGATCAATACATTAGATTATTTACAGAGGTCTCCAAACTTGGCAAGTTTAAGACTGGTGGACTTCACCTCCCAGTATTCCTCCTCCAGTCATGTTAGCTCAGGAATTCTGGGAGCTGAAGTCCACAAGTCTTAAAAGATGCTGGCTGGGGGATTCTGGGAGCTGAAGTCCACAAGTGTTTTTTTTTCCCCCCACGTTTTTTTTTTAATTTCAATATACTATGCTATATAAAATATATGATATATTGATGCCGTGCTGTTAACGTATTGTTGTGTATGCGTAGATTGAAGTCCACAAGTCTTAAAGTTGCCGAGTTTGGGGACCCCTGTCATATATCCTGCCCTCTCTGGGCTCCACACACACCTGCTTTGCAGCACTCAGGTGAGCCTGAAGAGTTAACCAGCCACGAGCAAAGGAGGAATCAAGATGTTAGCTCAACTTGATGGAGCCAACACACACGTTCCTCAGCGTCTGTTTTAAAAAACCCAGAGCCAACTTTTGTTTAGACAGAGCAAAAGTGTGTGTGTGGGTGGGAAGGAAACATCCAGCAAGACGTGTTCTGGTACAGTTCCTTCCCCTCGCACCAACCTGGATGGATACCCTCTTCCTGTCTCATGAAGCACATTTTTCCATGGATGTGGGACTGGCCTCCTTCCCTCCCTCCGCTGCTGGAGCCCAGCCACCAGCCTTGCCTGCCTCTTGGCAGCCGAAGTTCAGAGGGCCTGCAGTTTCACAGCACCAAAAAAGGAAGCCGACTCCTTCCAGAGGAAAGTTTGAGCCAAGGGCCTCATTGTTCTGACCGATTAAAGAAAAACTCATAAAGATGGGAGATCTAAATAAAAGGCTCAAGGGGGACGGGGGTAGTGGGTGGTGGAAGGGGTTGGCCGGGCAGCAGCCTTATCTCAGTCCACCAAAAGAATTCTCGAGCCTGGAAGGGAAGCGGAGGTCGAGAAAGGTCCCGTAAATCATTGGCATGTGTTTAGCTTCAGCTGGGAGAACCTGGATTTTTCCCCTTGCAAGATTGAGATCTCTGGAATGAAGCAGGAAACTTCCTAACAGGGGCCGGAGGGGGGGACAATCGATTGGTGGGACGGGTTGGTTCCAGAAATGGTGGGTGTTTCATGACTGGAGGCTTTTAAGAAGAGAAAAGAAGGACTAGGGAGTGAGACGATAGCAGTCTTCCAGTGTTTGAGGGGGCTGCCACAAAGAAGAAGCGGTCAAATTATTCTCCAAAGCACCAAAGAAAGCAGGACCAAAAAAAAAAAAAAAAAAAAACCCATGGATGGAAATTAATCAAGGAGAGAAGCAACTTGGAATGAAGGAGGAAAAAAAAAAAAGGTGACTTTATACGTTTTGATAAAGTCTTTTTAAACTTGATACATCTTTCGTAAGGCCAGATCTGGAATATTTTGCAACCAGGTTTGGTCCCCACGTTACAAAATAGATGTTGAGACTTTTGGGGAAAAGCGCAGGGAAGAGCAACTGGGATGATTAAAGGCCTGGAGACTCAAACGTATGAGGAACGGTGGCAGGAATTGGGTTTGGCCAGTCTGGAGAAAAGCAGGACTAGTGGGGACACGATAGCAGTATACTCGATAATAGGTAATTCCAGTGTTTGAGGGGCTGCCCCAAAGAAGAGGGAGTCAAGCTATTCTCCAAAGCCCCTGAGGGCAGGACAAGAAGCAACGGATGGAAACGGATCAAGGAGAGAAGCAACCTGGAATTAAGGAGAAACTGCCTAATAGGGAGGACAATTAACTAGTGGAACTGCTTGCCACTAGAAATTGTGGGTGTTCCCTCACTGGAGGTTTTTAAGAAGAGCTTGGACAACCATTTGTCTGAAATGATGTAGGTTTTCTTGCCTAAGCAGGGGGTTGGACTAGAAGACCTCCAAGGTCCCTTCCAGCTCTATTCTGATTGATCGATCGATCGATTGATTGAGAGGTTGGCACCTCTGGGTGTGTGTGTGCAGTGTGTTGTTGTTCTCTCCTCACTACTCAAAAGATAAAATCCAAACTGACTCATGCCGTTGGAACTCCGAGGGGAGGAAAGGGGAGCTTAAGGATGAAAATCGGCGTTTCCAAGAAGGAAAACTGGAGCTGCTCTTTTAGCAAATCAACATTTCTGGATTCAGGAGCCTCCACTGCAGGAAACGGAGAGCACAGCCACTCAGGCTTTGTCGTCAGCCGTGGCGTTTCCTTTCGACTTTTAAAAAAATGGCAGGACTTTTTTTTACGTACGCAAATCTCTAGGTAGGCAAGAATGCGAGGATATTTATTGTTTTAACATTCCTTGCACCATGGCAAGGTTCCAAAGGAAACCTGGTTTGGCTGCGGTATTCGCATTGTGGCCAGCCCCCCCCCCCCAATAGCTCACACTGCGGTGGGGGGGGGGCCCTGACCCGCTCCCAATGCCAGTCCTCTGGAGGGGGAGAAAGTTTTTGGACTCCAAACAGTTCCAAGCTGCACGAAGCAGGAAGATTTGGCCTGGGGGGGGAAACCAAGGAAGGATAATTGGAAGTAATTGCATGCTGGAAAATGTGGGGTTGTTTTTTTTTTTTTACTTTTTCTTCACTCGTATAATAGGAAGAGGAGGAGGGGCAAATACAGATCGTCCTTGACTTGTGACCACAAAGGAGCACAACATTCCTGAGTGAAACAGTTGCTAAGTGAGATTTGCCCCATGTTGCGATCTTCTTTGCCACCGTTGCTAAGTGAATCACTGCAGTTGTGGCTTTCCTGTAAAATTCCCTTGTCAGCAGGTCGCAAAAGGAGATCCCAGGACCCCTGCGACCATCGTAAATACAAGTCAGTTGCCAAACATTTGAATTTTGATCACGCGATGAGCTGCAATGTCATAAGCGTGAAAAAGGGGTCCTAATTCGCTTTTTTCAGTGCTGTTGTAACTTTGGTCACTAAATGAACCCTTGTAAGTTGACAGCCACCTTTAAGGCTTCTAAATGGATGGGATGGAAACTTGCCAAAGAAAAATATTTAGTCTTAAAGAAAGAAAAAACCCCCGAAGGTTTGGACCCTCCCCACAAGATAAAAATATTGAGGGATGAAAAAAGAAAACTAGGACACACAGTAATTGCACGTAACAGTATATAACTTTGTGCAAAAATTTATCAACAGAGACTTGCCAAGCACATTAGGACTGATTAAAAACAGTTACAAAAGTTTATAATAGGACGCAGCTGGTTTATAAAAGACAGAGGTTAAATTAAAACAAAAAACGACAAAACCAACTATTAAGAAATGGCTGAGCTCAGCCAGACAGATTTCTTTTGATTTCTGCAACGCTGACATTTGTGCTTCAATGTCTCCCCTGTTGAAATTTGTGAACAACGTCACTAGTGTGTGTAAGAATGACTGGGTCAAAGTCACCCAGCTGGCTTTCATGCCTAAGGGGGACTAGAACTCCCAGTCTCCTAGTGATTGGCCCAAAGTTATCCATTCAGCTTCCATGCCTAAGGGGGGGGACTAGAACTCCCAGTCTCCTGGTGATTGACCCAAAGTTATCCATTCAGCTTCCATGCCTAAGGGGGGGGACTAGAACTCCCAGTCTCCTAGTGATTGGCCCAAAGTTATCCATTCAGCTTCCATGCCTAAGGGGGGGACTAGAACTCCCAGTCTCCTGGTGATTGGCCCAAAGTTATCCATTCAGCTTCCATGCCTAAGGGGAGATTAGAACTCCCAGTCTCCTGGTGATTGGCCCAAAGTTATCCATTCAGCTTCCATGCCTAAGGAGGGATTAGAACTCCCAGTCTCCTGGTGATTGGCCCAAAGTTATCCATTCAGCTTCCATGCCTAAGGGGGGACTAGAACTCCCAGTCTCCTGGTGATTGGCCCAAAGTTATCCATTCAGCTTCCATGCCTAAGGAGGGACTAGAACTCCCAGTCTCCTGGTGATTGGCCCAAAGGTATCCATTCAGCTTCCATGCCTAAGGGGGGACTAGAGCTCCCAGTCTCCTGGTGATTGGCCCAAAGTTATCCATTCAGCTTCCATGCCTAAGGAGGGACTAGAACTCCCAGTCTCCTGGTGATTGGCCCAAAGTCACCCAGTCAGCTTCCATGCCCAAGGAGGGACTAGAACTCCCAGTCTCCTAGTGATTGGCCCAAAGTTACCCAGTCAGTTTCTATGCCTAAGGTGGAACTAGAACTCACTGTCTTCTGCTTTCTAACCAGGTGCCTTCACCACTAGACTAATGCATTGTAATTTTATTTGTCTTGATCAAGCAGCATTATTGGGGTGCTGTTTATTTTTCCCGTATGGGCCTGTTCTCTCAACTGATGGAACTATTTTGAAATTCTAGATTTCCTGTTTGATTTGGGAAGGACACACTGGATGCCCAATAAGATAAGCAAGTCAGGTTCCAGGATGCAGGGAACGTTCAGGTGATAACCAGAACAAGGTTGGGAAAGACAGAAGAGTAATGGACGTGAACAAAAGGTGAAACAGATCTCACCTCATTTTGGAGATGCCCAGTGATGAATTCCTTTGCAAATAGAAAACTTAATGGAGGTGGGAGGGAAAGCGAGGCCGTCCTTTGCCAACAACAAAATATATACAACAATTGTTTGGACACCAGCCTGCAAGTCCCCAGAAGCGAAGGATGGGTGAGCACAACCTAACAGAAAAGGAAGGATCCCACCTGGAGCATCGCTGCATCTCTCTTGGGCTTTACCTGTTGAATTTGGGCTGAACATACGGCTGTTAACATGCTGATAGCGTGTCCTCAGATGGCATTTTGAGGCGTACAGGGAGGTTTTCTGTGCATGCAAGGATCCAAATATCTTTGACAGACAGCAAGGCTTCAGGGGAATGGGCGGGCAAGAGGTGGATCTGGCATGTATCGACTCGTAAAAAGGGATTTGTTCTTGTTCTTAGGAAGGCCATGCCTGGGTCTGTAACCGTACAGGTGAAGGAGCCAATAAATAGGGCCATTGGCAGGCAGGCCCAGGCTGGCAAACCTGTGGCAGGCCTTTTGTGCTTCCTTGGTAGACAATAATGTTGTAATCCATAGTGGGGGACGAACAGGTGGGTAGGTGAGGAGGGAGGGATTCATCCTGTTCTACAGACCACAGAGGGTGCAGCTCAGTGAAATCGTACAGTAAAAATACCAGTCAGTTACAGGAAAGAGAGAGAGAGAAACAAAGGAAGAGAGAGACAGAGGCAGAGAGAGAGAGAGAGAAAGAGGAAGAGTGGAAGAGAGAGAGGGAGAGGGAGGGAGAGGGAGTGCAAGAGAGAGACAGGAAGAGAGGGAGAGGGAGGGAGAGAGAGAGAGAGGAAAAGAGAGAGAGAGAGGAAGAAAGAGACAGAGGGAGAGACAGAGACAGACACAGACACAGAGAGACAGAGAGAGAGGAAGAGTGGAAGAGAGAGAGGGAGAGGGAGGGAGAGGAAGTGCAAGAGAGAGACAGAGGAAGAGAGAGACAGAGAGAGGGAGAGAGAGGGAGAGGGAGTGCAAGAGAGAGACAGAGGGAGAGGGGAAGAGGGAGAGGGAGGGAGAGGGAGAGTGAGAGAGAGAGAGAGGAAGAAAGACAGAGGGAGAGACAGAGACAGACACAGAGAGACAGAGAGAGAGGGAGAGTGGAAGAGAGAGAGGGAGAGGGAGGGAGAGGGAGTGCAAGAGAGAGACAGAGGAAGAGGGGAAGAGGAAGAGGGAGAGGGAGAGGGAGAGAGAGAGAGAGGAAGAAAGACAGAGGGAGAGACAGAAACAGACATAGACACAGAGAGACACAGAGAGAGAGAAATAGGAAGAGAGAGACAGAGAGAGAGAAAGAGGAAGAGGGAGAGGGAGAGGGAGGGAGAGAGAGAGAGAGGAAGAAAGACAGAGACAGACAGAGAGAGAGAGAGAGAGGAAGAGTGGAAGAGAGAGAGGGAGAGGGAGTGCAAGAGAGAGAAAGAGGAAGAGAGGAAGAGAGAGAGAGGAAGACAGACATAGACAGACAGACAGACAGACAGACAGACAGACAGAGACCGAGACACACAGAGAGATTTTTACCAAGTCAAATTCAGGACAAGCTATCCCATCTTAATCATAAGTAACTCAAGGTGGCGAATGTACAAAATACTCCTTCCTCCTATTTTTCTCACAACAAAACCTGTAAGCTTGGATTGGGCTGAGACTGTGTGACTTGCCCAACTGGCTTTCATGCCCAACGCAGAACTAGAACTCACCGTCTCCTGATGATTGGCCCGCAATTATGCAACTGACTCATGCCTAAGGTAGGACTAGAACTCACAGCCTCCTGGCTTCTAACCCTGATGTTTTACCACTTGGACTAAACCAGTTCCCTGATTCCCTTGATTTGACCACCTTTGGTGGGGCTGCTGCCCATTTTTTTTTTTTAAAAAGTGTATATTTTTTTGGAAGTTAATAAAAGTGCAGAATCAGATATCAGGGAGCGAGGCTGGACACCCCTTTATTTATTTATTTAGTTTTATTTAGTCAAGCCCTGAGCATGGGACCATGCCTCGCCCACACTCGTTTCCTAGTTACGAGCTTTGCAGCGATGCATCAGGCGTCTTGCCCTGAGAACAACCTCTTCCTCCTCTGCTTTTGGCACGTACGAGACATTCTCCTGGCACGGAGTTGGCAGGGCACCAGGCCTGCGTTTTTCCCATGGAGCAGGGGTCTCCAACCTTGGCACCTTTAAGGCTTGTGGACTTCAACTCCCAGCTTCCCCGGCTGAGGAATTCTGGGAGTTGAAGTCCACAAGGCTTCAAGGTGCCAAGGTTGGAGATAGTGGTGGGATTCAAATTTTTTTTTTTTTTTTACTACTGGCTCTGTGGCTTGGTGGGCGTGGCATTTTAATTTTAAAAAATGATAATGCACCGGTCAGGAGCCCTCAGTACAGGGGTGGTTGCGCGACTCAGCTGCAGTTCAAAAAGCAGGGAAAAAGGGCTTTTCCCACCGCTGCGCACTTGCGGGCAGAGCTGCCCACACTGCACTCCTGCCATGCTCTGCTCTTGGGCCCACCCCACACTAAGCTCGGGGCTCCCATGCTCGCTTTGGTCCCCTGCTTTTGAAGCGCAACGGCTTTGCGCGGGACATCCGATTGCCGCGCACGGCATCTGCTGAAGCGACCGGGAGAGTCACAAGATTGCAGGAGGCGAGTCGGAAAGCCTCTGCATCTCCGCAAAGGGCACGTTTGACGTGTGCGTGTGTGCAAATCGTGCACACGCGCGCACACAAAGCGTGACCACCAAGCTACGCCCACCGAACCGGTGGTAAAAATATTGGCAACGCACCACTGGCCTGCTTGACGGAAGAGGCTGCTGCTCTTGAATACCACAGTGGATGTTGCCTCTTGCCAAGAAAGCAAGGGAAAACTCTCGTCCGTGAGGATGCAAATTCCTGGCAAGCGCTCGCGATAAACAAGACCAAAATTGACCAGCGAACAGTCCTTCCCTGCCTCTGCAGCCCGGGGTGGGGCCACGCCCAGATTCTCAGCATACTTTTAGCCTGAAATCTGGAGATAAGCGTCTCTACGGGGCTTCCTAGGAGAGGGAAGAGGCCGGAGAGGAACACTCCAACCCAACCCTCCTAGAGAGGAAACTCGGGGTTCCAAGGGGAGGGGAGAGTAGAGGAATGTGAACATCTGAGGGAAGGCCAATATATCCCATTTTGTCCTTATAGGGGAAGCAGGGTGGAACCTGTTGGCTTCGTGGTCCAGGACAGCTTCTTCCCTGGAATCTCCTTACAGAAAAGAAACATCGGATGGAAATTAACCAAGGAGATGAGCAACCTGGAGTTAAGGAAATGGGAGAGGGTCTCCTGCCTCAGCAGGGGGTTAGACTAGAAGACCTCCAAGGTCCCTTCCAACTCTTCTAATTCTATTAATTCTGATCATCATTCTAATTCTAATCATTCTAATTCCAATTCCATTCAGTTCTATTATTCTATTCCATGGAGAAACTTCCTAAGAGTAAGAACAGTGAACCAGTGGAACAACTTGCCTCCAGAAGTTGTAGATGCTCTATCACTGGAGGTTTTTAAGGAGAAATGGACAGCCATTTGTCTGAAATGGTATAAAGCAGCGGTCACCAACTGGTGGGCTGTGAGAAAATTTTGGTGGGCCGCAGAGAAATCTCACCCCCAGAGCATCCCCACAAAGCAATTACTCCAGGCAGCGCAGAAACACAAGGCTGCGCTGCCCACGTGGCTCATGGGAACCCTCCCTGCCCACTCACTCCTTACCTGGCAAACTTGTCTGCTAAATTTCTGTTTTTCCGACCATCATCTGTTCTGCTGTGCTGGAAGATTTAGATTAGCTAGGAAGCAGGAAATGGTTGGATTTCTTGCTTTCTAGCTAATCTTTAGATTTTCGGCTCTGCTTTTAAACACAGCCAAACCTCCCTTAGGACTGAAGCAAATTCAGTGCAGACTCACGGCAAGCAAATTTGAGAGACTGAGCTGGCAGAGAGATAGATCCCTGAATGATTCTGTGAGCAACTCAATCTGCCTGCTTTGCCTGATTTTGGGTAAAAGTTGCTCTTTTTTATAAAAAAAATTCAATATTTACATGCATGGTGTGTTGTAAGTTAATTTTGTGAGTTTGCTTGCAAGCAAATTTTATGTGACAGACTCAGGTAGCCGATTGCAGAAAGATAGATCTCTGAATGAATCTGTGATTCTGTGAGCAACTCAATCTGCCTGCCTGCTTTGCCTGCTTTGGGGTAAAAGTTGCTCTTTTTTATATAAAAAGTTCAATATTTACATGCATGGAGTGTTGTGAGTTAATTTTGTGAGTTTGCTTGCAAGCAAATATTATGTGACATACTGAGCTAGCCAACGGCAGATAGATAGATCTCTGAATGAATCTGTGATTCTGTGAGCAACTCAATCTGCCTGCTTTGCCTGATTTTGGGTAAAAGTTGCTCTTTTTTATAAAAAAAAATCAATATTTACATACATGGTGTGTTGTAAGTTAATTTTGTGAGTTTGCTTGCAAGCAAATTTTATGTGACAGACTCAGGTAGCCGATTGCAGAAAGATAGATCTCTGAATGAATCTGTGATTCTGTGAGCAACTCAATCTGCCTGCCTGCTTTGCCTGATTTTGGGTAAAAGTTGCTCTTTTTTATAAAAAAAAATCAATATTTACATACATGGTGTGTTGTGAGTTAATTTTGTGAGTTTACTTGCTAGCAAATTTTATGGGTTTGCTTGCAAGCAAATTTTATGTGACAGACTCAGGTAGCCAATGGCAGAATGGTAGATCTCTGAATGAATCTGTGATTCTGTGAGCAACTCAATCTTCCTGCCTGCTTTGCCTGATTTTGGGTAAAAGTTGCTCTTTTTAAATAAAAAAAGATCAATATTTGTATCAATATTTATAATATTTACATACAAGCCATGCTCAGCCAGTCACAGGACCACCAAGCCACACCCACAAATTAGGCCACGCCCACAGAACCGATTAGTGGTCCCTGGGATCTAAAATTATGAGTTTGGTGGTCCCTGAGGTCCATAAGGTTGGCGACCCCTGATATAAAGTCTCCTGCCTGAGCGGTGGGTTGGACTACAAGACCTCCAAGGTCCCTTCCAACTCTATTCTGATTGATTGATCGAAAGACCTTTGCAACCCCTGCCAGCTTATAACCTGTTTTCTTCTTTTGAATTTCAGGGGTGCAAAGTGCTCCCCTTTGGTTATTTGCTTCGAGCAGCAGAAAAGAAAAAAACAACAACAAAGGTGAAGTGGTCAGTGATCCAGAAATTTACTTCGAAATGGGAGAAATTCTAATTAGGGCAGACATGGAAATAGTCGTGTTTGAAGGTGATGGGACCACACCCCACTTTTTCTTCCAAGCTAGCTTGCTGCAGACGGGGCGCAAGAAAAAACGCCGTGAGAAGTTGGGAAGGAGCACCCAGGCCTGAGGCTGGCCTTGTCTCCGGGGAACGTGTGCATTTCCACAGCCTGTTCCCACAAACCATGTCCTTTGGCAGCCTTCCATCTTTATCCTTGTGCCTTCAGGAAGCTGCTAGATGGCCGGAGGAGGATGGAAAGAAATGCTAATAGATATACCAGCTTGTTCCAACTGGCTGTCTTTTGGATTTATAGACAGGTTCTCCAGTCATCCAGGTTATGGTTCTCCCAAAGGTGCTTTTTTTCAAGAGGCAACTAGTGGACTTTCTGGGGTTTTTTTTTTTTCTGAGCTGGAGGAGCTTCTTGGAGGAGAAGCAAAACAGCTTCAAAGAAAAATAAAATCAGAACGTCCAGATGCCTCTTGGGAAAAAAAAAAAATCACCGTTGGGTCTTTTAGGTTTGTTAAGCTATGGTTCCCAGTGGATGCAGCCCGTTTTGGGAAGGCAGATGGCATCTTGGCTCAACAAGGGTTGGAGCAGAGAGAATGGGATGGATGGAAGTGGAACAAGCACAGGTGAAAATGAGACACAAAGGTAACCTTAAGGTCTGTCTAGAAAGAGTGCAAAGAAGTTGCAAGGGAGATGATTAGGGGACTGGAGGTTACAACACATGACAAACCATTGCAGGAATTGGGTATGTCCAGTTTGATGAAAAGAAGAACTAGGGAGTGACATGATAGTGGTCTTCCAATATTTGAAGGGCTGCCCCAAAGAAGAGGGAGTTAAGCTATTCTCCAAAGCAGGGGTCTCCAACCTTGGCAACTTTAAGACTTGTGGACTTCAACTCCCAGAGTTCCTCAGCGAGCTCCCTTTAGCAAAGCTGGCTGAGGAACTCTGGGAGTTGAAGTCCACAAGTCTTAAAGTTGCCAAGGTTGGAGACCCCTGCTCCAAAACACCAGAAGGCAGGACAAGAAACAACGGATGGAAATTAAGCAAGAAGAAAAGCAACCCGAAACTAAGGAGAAATTACCTCCAGAAGTTGTGAATTCTCCAACACGGGAAGTTTTTAAGAAGAGATTGGACAACCATTTCTCTGAAATGGGATAGGGTTTCCTGCCTAAGAAGCAGGGGTTGGACTAGAAGACCTCCAAGGTCCCCTTCCAACTGTGTTATCCTAACTTCTACCTTTGCTTCAATTCACCAGCCCTTCCTGGTACCCTCCCTAGCCTCTATGCAGTTTCTCTGTCTATCGATAAACCTCCTTCTGTTACCTATATTTTTATTTATTTCCTGCCTATTATTTTTATAAATAATTCCAAAACAGGGAACACACACACCGCTCCTTCCTCCTCCTATTTCCCCCACAACAACTGTGAGGTCATTGGTTGGAGAGAGATTGGCTCAAAGTCGCACAGCTAGCTCTTGTGACTAAGATGGGACTAGAATTCATCATTTCCTGGTGATTGGCCCAGAGTCACTCAGCTGACTTTCAAGCCTAAGGCAGGACTAGAACTCACCATCTCCTGGTGATTGGCCCAATGTCACCCAGTTGGCTTCCATGTCTAAGGTGGACCTAGAACTCACCATCTCCTGGTGATTGGCCCAAAGTCACCCAGTTGGCTTCCATGTCTAAGGTGGACCTAGAACTCACCATCTCCTGGTGATTGGCCCAAAGTCACCCAGTTGGCTTCCATGTCTAAGGTGGACCTAGAACTCACCATCTCCTGGTGACTGGCCCAAAGTCACCCAGTTGGCTTCCATGTCTAAGGTGGGCCTAGAACTCACCATCTCCTGGTGACTGGCCCAAAGTCACCCAGTTGACTTCCATGTCTAAGGTGGGCCTAGAACTCACCATCTCCTGGTGACTGGCCCAAAGTCACCCAGTTGACTTCCATGTCTAAGGTGGGCCTAGAACTCACCATCTCCTGGTGACTGGCCCAAAGTCACCCAGTTGACTTCCATGTCTAAGGTGGGCCTAGAACTCACCATCTCCTGGTGATTGGCCCAAAGTTACCCAGTTGGCTTCCATGTCCAAGGTGGGCCTAGAACTCACCATCTCCTGGTGATTGGCCCAAAGCCACCCAGTTGACTTCCATGTCTAAGGTGGGCCTAGAACTCACCATCTCCTGGTGATTGGCCCAAAGCCACCCAGTTGACTTCCATGTCTAAGGTGGGCCTAGAACTCACCATTTCCTGGTGATTGGCCCAAAGTCACCCAGATGGCTTTTATGACTAAGGTGGGCCTAGAACTCACCATCTCCTGGTAACTGGTCCAAAGTCACCCAGCCAGATTTCATGTCTAAGGCAGGACTAGAACTCACTGTCTCCTAGCTTCTAGCTTCGTGCTTTCAACACTAGACCTCTGTCCTAACTGCTCTTGTAAATCTGTATCCACTATTCATTTGTGACTTTTCTCAGAAAACTGTTGGGTGACTCACAAACCGAGGAGACACTTAGTACCTTTAAATATTCTGCTTGGCGTACAACTGGTGTAAAAGAAGTTTAACATCCCAACACAGTCAGTCACAACACTGTATTATATTTCTCTTCAAAGGGTCGTTTTATATTCCTCCTGGAAAGCTTAAGTTAACAAACAAGGAACTGGACAATTGAAGCAGCAGCTGATGTAAAGATTAGGCTGAATGTTTACTCAGCTCAGATTTATGTGCAGTTAGTTTCCTTCCCTGGGCAAATCTATCTTGCTCCAAGCAGAACATAAACAGAAAGTGAGCGAGCAAAAAAAAGAGACTTAACCATCATTGCATCCAATGGATTTTGTTAATGCAACAAACATGCCACTCGTGACGTGCTGAAACAAGTAAACGTTTCATTTTTAGCTTATTCTTGCTTGCTTCCATTAATTCTTTTTTTTTCCAAAATGGGATGATGACCCTACCCATAACTCTTGGCAGGCTAAAAACCTGAAATGGCCACAGCTAGAACATAGGTGTACTTGTTCGCTCTACTTGAAGTTATTATTCTGTTACTCTGCTTGAGCAGAGGGGGATGGACTAGAAGACCTCCAAAGTCCCTTCCATTTCTGTTATTCTGTTATTATTAAAACGATTCCATGGGTAAAAAAAAAAAAAATCACACCGGGTAAGGAAATATTTAGTAAAGGCGGGAATTAAGCTGCTGCAAAGGCTGTTTTGAGTGGGAACAGAATGTGCAAGGGAGAAACAAGGCTCTGAGGTGGGCTATTCACATTCCCAGAGATGTCAAGAACACTCCAGACATGTGTGAATTAGTGCAGAAGGAGAGAAGGCCAAACATATTTGCAGGATGAATGGGTTCTCAAGCTTCGGAGGCCCAGGGATTTTGTTCAAGAACCAGTGACCATTCAGATACAACTTTACTACAGCTCTGAACATCCCTCACCATTGGGCAGACTGCTGTGAGTTGAGGTTCTAAAAGGTTACTGGTCCCTCATGCCAAAGCTAAAGAGAAGGAGGAGGAGCAGGAGGAGGAGGAGGAGGAAGAGAAAGGGAAGAAGGAGAAGGAGGAGGAGGAGAAGAGAGAGGAGGAGGAGGAAGAAGAACAGAAAAGGAAGAAGGAGAAGAGAGAGGAGGTGGAAGAGGAAGGAGAAAGGGAAAGGGGAAGAATGAGAAGGAGGAGGAGAAAGTAGGAAGAGAAAGGAGAAAGGGAAAAAGGAGGAGGAGAAGGAGTGCGAGAAAGGAGGGGAATTTATGGAGAAAAAGGGGATATATACTGTGTGTGTGTATAGATATAGATATAGAGATAGAGATAGATATATAGATATATACACATACAGAAAATGAATACAATCAGATGTAATTCTGCTTCTGGCTCATTGTGGAGGGACTCTGCCTTACATAGTTTGGCAAATCTTGGTCTAAATCAAATATGACTTAGCACGTCAAGAGTTGGGAACGACAGGAGCTGCAATTCTAAACCACGTCGAGGGCCACAGATGTCCCAGCCCTGAACTGGACAGCCTTGGATTTTTATTCCAGGGACAGATTACTTGGAACCTTGACAACTGGCCTTGAACCACAACATCTCAAGGGTGAAGAAAAGGCACGTTCTCCAATGGGACAGGAGGAACCTGGGCAGGTTCCCACCACCTTCTACCTTACCTCGGCTCACCCGCTGCTTAGCTCCTGACAGGATTCCCGGTGTGTCGATAAGGCTGATGCTTTCGAGCACCTGGTTGGGCAAGTGAGCGCACATAAACCTATAGAGAAGGAAAAGCATGGAGTCAAATTCCATTTGTTCAGTTTTATTCAAAGCTTCTAAGCCGCCTAGACTCTAGAGCAGGGGGTGTCAAACTCAAGGCCCGGTGTGTAGGTGGATGCGGCCTGCAGCTCGGGAGCCCGTTTTCGCTGGCAGAGCACTCAGTCCACCACAGGCGCCCCTCCGACACGAGTGACATCAAGCTATCCATGGCCACCCCAGCCACGCCCACCCCAGCCCCCTGAGGTCAAACTCAACCTTGATGCGGCCCTCAATGAAATCTGAGGTTGACCCCCCCCCCTGCTCTAGAGTCACCGTTGATGTGATGGGTGGCATACAATTTGGATACCCTGTTTCCCTGAGAATAAGACCCAACCGGAAAATAAGCGCTGGCATAATTTTTCCAGGATGCTCGTAATATACGCCCTACCCCGAAAATAAGCCCCAGTTAAGATTGTCAGCCCGATAGATGCATTTTGAACTGTATTTCCCTGAAAATAAGGTCCAGTTAAGATTGCTAGCCAGAGGGGTGCATTTAGACCTGTATTTTCCCCAGAATAAGACCCAACTGGAAAATAAGTCCTGGCACGATTTTTCCAGGATGCTCGTAATATAAGCCCTTCCCCGAAAATAAGCCCGTTAAGATTGTCAACCAGACGAATGGATTTGGAATCGTATTTTCCCCCCAAATAAGACCTGACCAGAAAATAAGCCCTAATGCATTTTTTTGGAGCAAAAAATTAATATCAGACCTGGTCTTATTTTCAGGGAAACACGTTTATTAAACAAACAAAGAAACAAATAAATACTAAATAAATGAATAAATACTAAATAAGTAAATAAATAAACTTCATCCTTCACCCCAGGGTTTAGATCGGCCCCCACTTTCTTTTGCAAAAGTCCTGAAGGGATGGTTCTGCCAATGGGCCTGGGGTCCCCAGCATGAAATGGACCCCCCACCCCCCATCAAATATTTGATCTAACTGTTGTCGCCAGGATGGTGGGGAAGGGTGTATTGCTTTGTGTAGTGGGGATTTTATCGTTGTAAGCAGCTCAAAGTGAGTGAGTGAATGTGAGTGAGTTGGGTGGCCATATCAATTCTCTCTCAACGAATAAATAAATCTGTTTTTAAGGAATCTATTTTTAAAGGGAGGGTGAATGCTTTAGTCATCTGTGTATTGCTCTAAAACCATCAACAGTCCCCTGAGATTGGGGCAGGGTATGCAGGCGATAAACACACCAGCAAACATCATTATAATGACAACCACATATGGAGTTATTTTCCAAGCTGGAATAAAAAGAGGAAGAGGCTTAATAAAGTTAGATCAAATCAGGCAAGAAAGGTCTTCAAAATGGGGCAAAAAAACCCTAACTGGATCAATGTCTCACGTCGCAGCAGAAATTTAAGGCTCCATAGTGGTCGTAAGCTGAGGACCATCTGTACTTTTGAGGGGTTTCCCCAAAGAAGAGGAGGGGGGTCAAAGCACCTGAATGCAGGACAAAGAAGCAACGGATGGAAACTAAGCAAGGAGAGAAACAATCTGGAATTCAGAAGAAACTTCCTGACCGTGAGAATAATTAATCAGAGGAACTGCTTGCCACCAGAAGTTGTGAATGCTCCAACACTGGAGGTTTTTAAAAAGAGATTGAACAAGCACTTGTCTGAAATGAGTAGGGTTTCCTGCCTGAGCAGCGGGGTTGGACTAGAAGACCTCCAAGGTCCCTTCCCACTCAGTTACTCTCGGATTTTTCCTTTGCAGCTTCATCTGCCAGTTTTTGCTTTCCTCCCCTTCGACAGTGCAACCTCAGGCAGATGAGATGGATCTCAGTTCTGCATTTTGGAAAAGAGCCACCCTGCTTCTCCTCCTCCTCCTCCGTTGCCCCACAAGCAGCTGTTCTTTCTTTATTAGCGGGGCTGCAGCTTCCCAGGAATTTTGGCACTGGCCGCCGGTCTCAACAGTGGGGCCTGCAGTTCCTTGAGCCCAGCAGTTGCAGACTAATAATTCTGATTTTTCTTTCTCATTTTTTTCAGGGGCAGCGAGAAGATATCAAAGTACGCTGCCAAAAATATCTTTTTTTAAAAAAATTGAAAGCTATGAAAACACTTGGAATACTGCATTCAGTTTTGGTCGCCACGATGTAAGAAAGATGTTGAGACTCTAGAAAGAGGTCAGAGAAGAGCAACAAAGATTATTAGGGGTCTGGAGGCTAAAACCTACGATGAACGGTTGCAGGAACTGGGTATGTCTAGTCCAATGGAAAGAAGGACTAGGGGAGTCATGATAGCAGTCTTCTAACATCTCAGGGGCTGCCCCAAAGAAGAGGGGAGTCAAGCTATTCTCCAAAGCAGGGCAGGACAAGAAGCAACAGATGGAAACGAATCCAGGAGAGAAGCAACTTAGAACTAAGGAAAAATTTCTTGATAGTTAGAACAATGAACCAGTGGAATGACTTGCCACGAGAAGTTGTGGGTGCTGGAAGTTTTTAAGAAGAGCTTGGACAACCATTTGTCTGAAATGATGCAGGCTTTCTTGCCTAAGCAGGGGGTTGGACTAGAAGACCTCCAAGGTCCCTTGCAACTCTGCTATTCTATTCTATTCTATTCTATTCTATTCTATTCTATTCTATTCTATTCTATTCTATTCTATCCTATCCCTATTCTATTGTACATCAAGAGGATGCTACCAATTTTTATCTTTTTTTCACCTTCTACCACATCTGTCTGTCCACTGTGTATGTTCCTCCAGTCTTCAGATTTCAACTCTTGCAATGCTTTTGTTAGGTCTAAATCCAATTTTGGAGTCCCAGCTGATACTCTTTTTCCTGGGGGAAGAGCTAAAGCCAGAAAGAAGAGCAGCAACAGCTGCCAAATTTTTTGGAGTGGGGCAAAGGGTGGAGTTGAAGTTTTTTTTTTTAAAAAAAAACGCCTTGACAGAGGAAGAAGCATGGCCCAGCCTATCTAAACAAATATGCTAAAAATGGAGCTCTTGTGAAACTAAGCCGAGGCATCAAATCACAGAGGTTTCCATTCTCTGGGGGTCCCAAAGATGCTTTACTTTTAGGGGGAAAAAAAGTCATATGAATGCAGTTTTTTTTTTCCTGGAAGATGTTTTGTACAGAGAAAGATCATCTAGGTTCAATGCCTTTTCCAAATCTGGCACTATTCATGGAATCCAAGGTCTGGAAAGTACGCTGGAGGCCTTTTAGTCTGACCCCCCCCCCCTGCCCAGGGCAGGAGTTTTTATACCATCCTGGATAAACGGGTGTCCAGTCTGTTCCTGGAAATATCCAGCAATGGAGCAGCCACAATTCCAGGAGGCCAGCAGTTCCACTGATGAATCGTTCTCACCTCCAGGAAATTCCTCTTTACGTCCAGATTGGATCTCCCTCTGGCCAACTTCCACCCCTTGCCACTTGTCATGCCCTCAGGTGCTAAGGTGCGCTTCAGATGTGTTGGACTCCAAATCCTATGATCCCCAAAACACATTGGTCACCTGCCCACCTTTTCGCCCTATTTGCCACTCTGATGTCTTCTAGCTTTACAGGGATAACAGCTCCCACTCAGCCCATTTAACAGCTGCTGTCAGGGAGGCTGACTTAGGGTGTGGCACCGGAGTGGAGACCTAAGCCCACCCAGCCAGAAAGCTCAATTTGGCTCTGTCAATGTCTCCCGGTTTCATCCATTTCACAGTGTGGCTGTGTGATGCTTCAAAGCACTGCTTTTTAAGGCCTTGGTAAGACCACACTTAAGTGTACTGCATGCAGTTTTGGTCATCTCACCATTAAAAAGATGTTGAGACTCCAGAAAGAGTGCAGAGACGAGCTACAAAGAGGATTAGGAGCCAAAACATATGAAGAATGGTTGCAGGAATTGGGTATAACTAGTCTAGAGAAAAGAAGGCTCAGGGGTGACATGATAGCAGTGATTCCGGATTTGAGGGGCTGCCCCAAAGAAGAGGGAGTCAAGCTATTCTTCAAAGCACCTGAAGGCAGGCCAAGAAGCAATGGATGGAAAGGAATCCAGGAGAGAAACAACTTAGAATTAAGGAGGAATTTCCCGACAGTGACGACAATCAACCAGAAGTTGTCGATGCTCCATTACTGGAGGTCTTCAAAAAAAAAAGATTGAACAACCATTTGTCTGGAATGGAATACTCTCTCCTGCTTGATCAGGGGGTTGGACTAGAAGACCTCCAAGGTCCCTTCCAACTGTGTTATTATTCTATTCTGGAGTGGTGGAGGCAACCATATCTAACTTATTAAAAGCAGGGAGGAAGGGAAAGAGAAATACTACCTCGGTAACCAGAAGAGTTCTACGGGTGTACAATTTGTCCATATATGGTCGGTACACACACACACACACACACACACACACATTTTCCAAGTTTAGCGCCACGTGGCATACTGAAATTAATCAATGCCCTGTTCTGGAATGATGGATGCTCAGAACCTTGGGTACTCTACCATTCAAAGCTAGACCTTTGAAAAATATCAGGCCAATGGGAAAGAACAGGTAACAATTGTTGGGTGTGGGGGAGAGGTTACTCACCGGTTGAGAAAGGTGTTTCCAAAAGGGTTGAGTTTTCGGAAGGGCTTTTTGGGGTCCACAATCAGAGCATTGCCCGGTATGATGCCCTCCGTTTCGCCGTGCATGACAGCGATGAAGGAGTCCGTGGTGGGTTCAGGACCAATTCGGCTCCCGGGAATATCTTGCTCCAGCAAGTATTTGATGAAGGTGGTTTTGCCTGTGGAGTACTGGCCCACCACCAAAACCATGGGCTTGTTGTCAAAGTCTGCATCTTCCAGAGCCGGGGAGTGAAAATCGTGGAAGCGATAAAACTCTTCTACGGGAAGGAGCTTCCTCTTGTAGAGGTCCTTCAAGCCCTCGGTAACCGTACGGATGACCTCTGGGGTCTTCTTCTCATTCTTTTTCATCCAGCTGAACATTTTGACTGCCCTGAGAACTCGGCACTCTGTCCGCTTCCTTGGTGATAAATTCTAAGCGCAGGTGAGGGTGCAACGGAAGAGAAGGAAAGCTTTGGCAGAGAGAACCATAGACCTCAAAGACAACTAGGTCTGGATGGGCAAGGCCCAACGATCAAACCCAGAGGCTCGATCCAGTTAAAATATATATATATATATATCTCAGTTACTTGAGAGTATCCAGTAGGCTCATGGATCCTTTAATCTTTTAGGAATGCAAGATCTCCAAACCCGATGAACTTTTAGCGAGCTGGTTGTAGGAAGTCCAGCAACTTACACTTGATTTCCTGGACACAGAGAGAAAAAAATATCTTTTGCAGAAGCTGATAAGACCTTCGGTGTTCCTCCAGTTCTAAAACTTGCTTCCTCCAAGCATCTTCACCCTTTGGCACAGGATTTCGAGAAAATCTTGGGAGCAGAAAGGGACCCTTCTAGGTGAGGAATCACTGGGCTTCTTCAGCCTTTGAATAAAATACGTCACTTTATTTTAGGAAAGGCTGTGGGAAGAGGCAAATAGCCAGCAGAAAATATGTTGTAGATGAGGGCAGCCTGGGACACAAAGATCCACACACCGATGTCACTTTCGGATGGAAAAAAAAAATCCCTCTTGGTTGTTTGTTTGTAGAAATCCTGTTTTTTCTCCCCCTCCTCACCTCTGGGGGTCCCAAGGAATATCCCGAAGAGTTCTCTTGCAAAACAAATTAGTTGGCTGTCAAGAGGCGTGCAGGGAGATTTCTACATTAGCATAAATTATCTAGGGAGGGAGAACGTTGTCGGGGATGGCCAAGAATTGGAGAATAAGTAATGCACAAAAAATGATGCACATGAAACCCTTCCCCGCCCCGAGTGAAAGGAATGTGGGCTTGGCAGCTAAAGGCCTCGGATGCCACCATGTGGTCCAGAGAGGAGAAAGTAAAAGTCACAGTAAAAGGAGGGAAAGAGGAAGAAGAAAGATGGAAGCCCAATTTTAATTTTTTGGCAAAAAAAAACTGTAGATCGAAACGGGTTTCAGAGAATCAACCACAGAATCAACCTAGCAGGGTTGGGCTGCTGGGGGTTCGGGAGAGCCCCTAAGATTCTTTGCAATTCAGAGAACCCCCAAATTTCACTCCTGGCTGGACCTGCCCTGCCCTCCCTTCCCCTCCCTGGAGTCCCCAGAGCCTCCGGAGCAGGGGAGGGCGAAAGCCCCCCCCCATCATGGTGAAGGAGGCTGACCCATCCTGGCCACACCCATGCAGCAACCGGGCAGAGAACCCGTTGCTTCTAGGGCTGAAAGGGACTTTGGAGGTCTTCAAACCCATCCTTACCTGCTCAAGGTAAGAATCCTTAAACCACCCCGGTTTCCAGAATCCACCTGCTTGTTCTCTGACAGAAGGTTGAAGCCTTCACGGCAATTCGCCAACTAGAGATCCACATTCAGCAAGCAACCGATGAAGACCGGCAAGTGTTCTCAGCTGGGAATGTTTGCACACCAAACAGACAACAGATCATCAGAGTTGGAAGGGACCTTGTAGGTCATCTAGTCTAACCCTCCCCTGCCCAAGCGGGAGACCCTACACCATTTCTGACAAAGGGCAGTCCAAGTCTCAAGGGATGGCGCTCCCACAACGTCAGAGGGCAACTTTTCTTCCATGGGTTGAATGTCAATGGGGGAAGATACCAACCTGCCTCTGGAAACCGATTCCAAGGATGCCACTTGCAACCCTTGCCAAGTAATGGTAGCCGTAAAGGTTTCTCTGTCTATGGAGCTTCTCAGTCATCCAGGTCGTGGTTGTCCCAAAGGGGCTTTTTCAAGGGGCCACTGGACTTTCTCGTTTTTTCTTGAAGATGTTTCGCTTCTCGTCCAAGAAGTTTCTTCCTTGCAGACAGCTGGTCATTTGCATCCTTTCAGAGAGAGTTGTTGAGGCCACTTGGAGGCTTGAACCGGTGTCCTCAGGGTCACCCGAGTCATGCAAATGGGTGGGGAGTCTTCTTGGAACGGCTGAAAGGAACGTGCTGTGGAGCTGTGCTTTCTGCAGGATGTTTTCAGCTTGAGATGCTGACATCACAGACTCATCCCCAACAGCCTGTGCAGCTGGGTTCAACCGTGAAGGGACAGGGGGCAGAAAACATCCTGCAGAAAGCACACCTCCACAATACAATCCACAAGAAGGCTTCACACCTGTTTGCACCACTCGGCTGATCCCCGAGGATCCAGATAAACCTCCAAGGGGCCTCAACAAGGATGCAAATGACCAGCTGACTACAAGGAATATAAATCCTTCTGTTCCCCACCATCCAGCCAGTGTCAGGATTCCGGCAGCTACTCCAATTCAATCATGAGCCTCGAGCCACATTCCCAAATGTTTTATGAGTTGACAGCCACAGCTGAAGACGCTTCTTGGATGAGAAGCAAAATATCTTCGAGGAAAAACAAAGGAAATCCAGTTGCCTCTTGGAACAGCATCTTTGGGTTGTCCTGCAAGTCATGTCCAAAACTAGGGTTGTTTTTTTTTTTTTTTGCTCATCTCGGTTTCCTGGCCAAGGAAGCCAGCGTTACCGGGAGATATTTCTGTGGTCACATGGCTAGCATGACTATACGCCATAGGTGCATGGAACCCATCACAGTGGTACCACTTGTGTTGACCCGCTTATTCACATACACGCATAATAACAGTGATTTAGTGGATTAATCTTCCCCAGCAATTCCCTTCACCCAAACCCCAGAACTGCCCCAATTACATCCACCCCAAAAGAAAACCGATGCTAGACCACAGAGCAATGGCCAATGAGTCCGCAAGGCACTTAAAAGTCTCCCAGACAAGATAACCCCCAAATGACCAGTTTCTGGTTTGGCCACAATATATTATTGCCATGAACTGTGATTAGTCACATGGGATGGAAGAACCAAGTTTTGTTCCTTTTAGTTTGGTTTGCTATTTCAAAAGAATCAAAGTTTTGCCTTTCAAAAGGCATGTACTGCCATTTGTATAAAAACTGAAGCAAAAGTCTTTTTTCCGTGGACTTTTGGTTATTTCCAAAGCAGTTTTCCTTTCATTCAAGAAAAGCCAAGCCAATTTCTATACCATTTTTAAAAAGAGCAATTTAATTTACACAGAAGTACTAAATGTACATAATTCTTTTAAAAAATCGTTATACACAATAAATACAGTACAAAATTATTTTATAGTACTATATTTTGTTTTTGTTTTTTTGAACTGTGATGTTCAAACTGGTACCAGCAGGAGGAAAGAAAGAAAAATTGTGTTATTTCTTTCTGTCTATGCAGATTCTTTTTGTTATTTCTTTCAAATATTAAAACAAGTGGGGTATTACTTTTGGCTTCCTGTTATATGGTTGTATTGGGTAGGAAAGTAGAAAGAGCTGTAAGAATGTAAATGTATGTTCTTGATTTTTAAGTGTCCTTTAAGAACTATCCTCTCAAAGCCACTTCAGATCAAAATTGGTGATTAATTAAACTTAGGCAGGTGGAACTTTCCCAAAAGTTGTGATCTCTCTCCTTTTTCCCATAACCCTCTCTCTCACTCTCTCTCCCTCTGTAATAGCAACATCTGGTTGGCTGTATGACCAACCATAATAATAATAATAAAATAATAACAAGAATAATAATGAAACTTAAGCGCAAAGAGATGGGAATTTCTTTTCTGGTTTTGTGCCTCTGAAAATTAAAGGGGGAAAAAAACCCACAATCACTTTGTTTAAAAACTGGAAAAGGTGTCACACATACTTCTCCATAACAGTGCACATTAATTGATTATTAGGTTTTAATTGGAAGGGAAATACTTTCCCACTTAACCATATTGCAGCAAGAAGGACAAAACAAACAAACAAACAAACCAATCGCAACCAGAGTTGATTTGGGTGAAACGGGCGGCTATATAAATTTGATTAATAAATAGATAAAAACCAAATGAGCTAACACCCCAAATCTACACTTTTTAAAAGGAGGAAAAAAGGACACTAAGCAAAAACAATTTCATATACATTCTCTGTGTGCGTGTGTGCATGTGTGTATGTATGTATATGTATATGAAAAAAAACCATCAACATCCCTTTTATTGCTTACTAACCATTTGCCCTCCCACCCCATCCGCCGGCACAAGAATAAGGTTGAGAAATCATGGTTGCGCTATAACATTTAGCACAAACAATGTTTTTCACAAACACCAAATCTGATTTAGTCTGGGGTTCTCTTTTTGGACAACTCATGACATGAGCAGCCAGAGCAGCCTTTGGAGGCGCCACAACTCTCTTTGAAAGCAGCGGAGGGAAGAACTGTGTGCGTGCTCCATTGCACATGTGCTGGTAAAACATGCATACCCACGCATGCTCTACCTGGAGGGCACTGGATCACAGGCAGCATTGCTAAGAGAAACTTCCTTCCAGGAGGCAAAATGTCCTGCCACGGAGAGCGACTTTAGAAGAGTCGGGACAGGGAGACAGGAGAGGAACAACCGCTGCACATGTGCTTTTTGACCATGGATGAAAAGCTGCCTCACCTTAACAAGAAAGATACATCGCAAACGCATGTCACCTTACCTCATCCCCACCCAAAAAAAGCCAAAAATTAAAACAGGAGCTATACTATTCAACTGCACACAGCTACAAAGCATAAAGAGACCGGAACACAGTAGCTTCTCGGACATAATCCCTTGGACAGTTTTCAGATTTGGGAATTCAGGAGAATCGTTCTCTTTTCAAGATGATCTGGAGCCTGATCCAGCAATCCTGCCTGCAAATTCTGATGTAAGCACAACTTCACATGCACAAGGCACTCTTCGAAAGGGAACACACAAATTTGGGAAGATGCTGGGGTGGGGGGTTGTACAATTTCTTAAGCAAGTCGGAACCCTTTGCAAAAATATGAGAGATTTGGAAATACAAAAATGTAGACCTCTTAACTCCCCCCCCCTTTTTTTTGGTTCTGTTATTTTCCTAACTTTATTTTTAAAGTCCAAAGTATCCCACCACAGCACACCACAAGACACGGTTAACTTGAAAGGAGATGGAACCAATGCTAATGAACAGTCTTGGATCCACAACCATTTGTCTAAGCTTTTTTCATGTTGTATATTTTTGGGTCGAGGGACTACTGATATTGCTCTTATCTTTGGAAGTTAGTGCAGGGTAAGGGATGGCAAGGGGCAAAATCCAGACTTCAGAAAAATGAATGCAGGTGTATTTATATTGTATAATGAATAAAATAAAAAAAATGAAATGCAAGATGTTACTAATGGGGTTATAGATCCTGGTCTCTGAGGGAAAATATAATTAAGCTCAGCCTCAGTTCAGTCCTTTTTTTATTTAGTTAAAAGCACACTGAACTGCGTGGTCCTCTACCTTTGAATTTTGGAATTGACTGTGTAGGTATCTATCAAATATGCTTTGAAGCTGAGTGGCTATATTAAAATATTTGTATGATTATGAATGTATATTCAAGTAGGCTTGTGGGCACCAATGAATAAAGGAGAATGAGACAATAATAATAATAATAATAACAACAATAAAGCAATACACACCTATCAGGGGACAAGGATGAGGCAAAATTGCTCACATCACTTCTGTTCACACAAATAGAAATGCTGGCTGGGGAATTCTGAGAATTGAAGTCCAGACATCTTAATATTGCCACAGTTGAGAAACACTGTTTTAAAAGAACTAGTCTTCTTGAAAGCACCAAAATGGCAGTATTATACGAATGTATGGATGTATCTCTTGTTTAAATAAACTGATCATTATTTTTTAAATGGATGTATCAAATTAACACATGGATGATATTAAGGCTTTATTTGTGCTTGTCATTTGGAGAGGAAAAATTAGCAAGAGGAAAATGCTCAGAGTGTTAGGTTTTCTGCACCTAAAAAATCTGAACTTATTCACTGTTCCAACTGGCCAAATCATTTTGATGAGTTGGCTTGAAGAACACGTGCTTATCCATTTCTGAAGTTCGATTTTAGTCTTTTAAAAGGAGCATATCCAATTTCACAAAATGACACCTGAAAATAGGTGCTTTATTTTAATCTGACAATTTGGATTTGTTGCATCTACACATCTCCCATTTTCACACCCTTCTCTCCAAAAATCAGGAGAATTTGCTGTTTAAACAAAGTTCAACATTTCTCAGGACATTATCTATGTTTGGGCAGGCCAGAATGGGACAAGAAGTAGTATCAAAAATATTGTTTTATAGTTCTGCCTGCAAAACAAAACTCCACCAAACATAAAAAGGAGACTAAAGGAATCTACAAAATATCCGCAACAGATTTAGACATGGAAATTAAGCTTAAAGTAATTTTTTTTCCTTGGAAAGAAATGAAGTCATAGAGTAAATGGAAGGTTTACAGCAATGGTTAAACACAGTTCCTTTGGCACATTTCCAAAAGGACAACTTATCGCCAAGTTGAATGTTTTGGATCTTGCTTCTTGAAAGGCATCTCTGCTTTTTCATGAAGGTAGTGGGGAGAATGCAATGTCACCAATCCAATTTTGCAGCCTGTTATTAGACAGTTCTAGCAGTGACGGTTGGCAAAGAGAAAGCAGCACCAGCTGCTTTCTGAATTGCAAGGAAGGTGGCACGTAAGCCTTTCAATTTTAGACAATTTACAAATTTTGGGGGGGGAAAAGCAAATGCAAACTGAAGGTTAATAGTGGCTGAAAGGGGAACATGCACTAAAATTAAATATCACTGGTGCTTACAACTGGATCGGTCCCTGTATTTTTATACAGAAGGTACTGTTCGCAGTTTGATAAACTAGCAACAAAACAATGTATCACACTCTTATGTAGGAGCTTCCAACTGCATCCTGAATCAAAAACAGATTCTTGCTCTTTGCTTACAGCTAAGAAAGCTAACTTCTACTGCTGAGGTGCTGGTTAAGCACCTGCTGTTTAAGGAGAAAGGAACAATTCTTGTCTAGTCTAACATGTTTATCTCTCTGCTTCTTTGCTTGCTAACTTCGATACATCAACTGAGAGAGCTTGATACAATGAACCAACCAACTCTCACACTATGAACAAATGATGCATTGCCCCACTGTTTTGTCTTCACAGCTCTCTATATTGTAGAAAATCTATTTTTTTTTAATAAAAAAGGGGGGGTGGGGGATTTCTACATACATATCCAAATGGTACAGTGGCAGCCACTAAATGCTTCCCCTAAAAAGGTTGATCTTCAGGTGAGTTATGTTTATGCAAACAGTCCCACCACACACATACAGTTGTCATAAATGTACTGAAGAGGTTCCTATCTTTCACTTTCTTTCTTTCATACTTGGCAGGAACCTTTGTCTGTCCCTCTAAGTTCCTTCCATAATATACCTACTGTAATATACAGTAACGGGAAGAGGTAGAATTGCAGTGAGGCCATAGGAATTTTTGAAACTTAAAAGCAGAAGAATACGGATTTCGGTTTCTTGGTTTTTGCATTAAATCTCTCACCTGGAGTTACTTTTCCTGACACTTTCGAGCATTGAGACTCAAGGCCAGCATTATACTGTTGTAGCTTCATTGGACCATATTGGGTCGATACAAGATGAATGAAGAATGGCCAAATGAAAACTAATTGCTATGGAGTCTCTGTGAAAACTCAAAAGTTTAACACTTGATGTGGGGGTGCTACTGCTGTAATAGAACCAGAAAGAGATACAAATTAAGAAAAGATAAGTAAGTTTTCATCATACTTTTTGGCAGAAAGAGCAAAGAAGCCTTTAAGCTCTATAGAAATATGTGCTGGACAAAAAAGAGATAAGAGCAAAGATACTTTTACGTGGTTACAAATAAGGAAGAAACTGTTAGCTTTTTGAACTTTAAACCAGTTCAATTCATTGCTTTTTGGGAAGATCAGCACCAGAATGGGTCATAACAAGCCACTGAACACTGAGTGTTTTAAAAGTACTCCTCCTTTTAAAAAGCAGTAACAGCCTAAGAGCAGCTGTCTTTCAGATTGCCTTCTTTGATAACAGACTTAGAGTATTATCTAGTATGTCAAGAACAATCTCCTCAGCTGTTTCCCTTGCAAAATCCAGTTAAAGGGGAACTGAAAATGCACCCAACTCTTCAAAGAAAGCTAAACAATGTCATCTAAAACAGTGGGCTGTATTGCCAATCAGTACACTGACAGGATGAAAATCACACACACACACACCCCTTACAGAGGAAGTAGCAGTAGACAATATGAGTAAGATGTACAAGGAGGAAGAAAATAAGGGATTGCGAAAGGTCCGAGCACTATCTTACTGGGCCCAGGAAACTAGAAGAGGGAAGACATGAGTGAACCACTTTATCCGTGAAGCTTACAACTAAGAGGCCAGACACACAGACTATATATATAGATCAGGGGTGGGGAACCATAAGCCTTTGTGGACTTCAACTCCCAGAATTCCTGAGCCAGTATGGAATTCTTGAGCATGCTGGCTAGGGAATTCTGGGAGGTGAAGTCCACAAGTCATAAAGGGGCCATGGTCCCCCCCCCCTGCTATAGATAATGCCATTAGAAGGAATTCCAAGGTGCAAAAGGAATTAAGACTTTTTTTAAAAAAATCAGCATAGCAGCAAATACTTTTGGGAAAGGCTGCCTCTTTAATTATTTCTAGAAGAACTGGGACTATGGGGCAAGCAGATCTGTTTTGTATGCCTGCCCCATGTTAGTCTCTCATAGTGACTACGTTTCTATTTTACCAGGCCAGTGATCATGAAGGCTGTACCCTATTTTCAACATTCATATAAATGATTCCTATGACAACTATAATGTGGGAAGGACATTTCCTTTAAGCTTATCTATAAATCAAGACTAAGATAGTCCATGACGTTGGAAACAGCTTGGCGTGTCTTGTTTTGATTCACAAAAAGCTTTAAATTTACGGGAAACCTCTAATTTGGGAGGGAGGTATTTCTTGTTGGGCAAGACTAATAGTCCTGTAATTCCTGTATTTAAAAGTCTAGGTTGCGGGGGGAAAAGGTGGTGGACAAAATGTGACATGAGGAAACTGGGAATGAAGTGCTGTTCAATGAATTACAAGTATGTGTAACAGTCTAGTGACAGAACTAAGTAAACCTGAAAGGACGGGTATCTTTATTCCCATCAGTGAATGAGAATAGCAGAGACAAATGGGAACATGAATTCCAAAGAAAATGTGGGACTTGGAGTAACATGGACTCAACCAGGTTCTGTGGGAAAACTTAGATGGGATCAACCAAAGTTCACCAGCTATTAAGGGGAACTAAAAATCACTTAGTTTGGATACGAATATTAAAGTAACACCACTGTTTTCTTCTCTACATGACGACTGAGGGCTGCTGAGACCTTCCAACCAAGGCCTGGCCAAATCATGTTTTAAAAACAGGAACAACCACAGAGAGGACTGAACCATGAGAGGCAAATATAGGCAAACACAGGCAACTGTGGCACAGAGCAAAATATCATCAGTATATAGAAGAGGGAGCCAGCTTGTCTTTCTGCAACTGACCAACTTCCAAGCAAACATTGACCTGAGCCCCAGCATGCAAATGATTAGCTTGGACCAGAATGTGATCAAAATCCCAACTTGATTCTTTTTCTTTTCTTTCTTTTAGGATGGGAGGGGAAAAGAGGAGAGAGAACTGCACATCCTCTTGACAGACCCTTCCTTGTTCCACGCACCAGGGTTATGGTAACGACACCCATCCATGTCCAGAATTGGACTGGTTTCCTCTTTCAAAGGGATTTATTTGTAAATTCATCCATGCTTATTTGTTTATAAGCATTAGTGTTTATATTTTTTTTTTTGCATCTTGTTCAGAATCTATTATATATATATATATA
>BHEV01016143.1:0-14747 GCA_004319985.1 Emydocephalus ijimae
TTCTTCCTTCCTTCCTCCCCTCCATCCTCCCTCCCTCCCTCCCCATTCCTATCATCTCCCTCCCTCCCTCCCTGCCTACCTTCTGTCCTCCCCCCTCAATTTCCTTTCCTTCCTTCCTCCTTTTCCTTCCTTCCTTTCCTTCCTTCTTCCATCCTTTCTCCCTACTTTCCGTCCTCCCTCCCTTTCTCCCTTCCTTCCGTCCTCCCTCCCTCGATTATCTTCTCCCTTCCTTCCCCCATCAGTTGGAAATCGTAACTGTGTGAACGACGGAAGCTGGGATTTCAACGTTGGGGATTGGGGGTGGGGGGCAAACCTAGCAGGTTGCCGCGTTCCTCGCTGCGCGCTGTGGGAAGGGGTGGGAGGAGTTTTGCCGATTGCAAGTGGGGAGATCGGAGCAGGCGGTTTGTTTCCTTCCCGTGCTGGTTGCCAAACCGGGTTTCGGTGCCTGAGTGTTAGGGCTCGTGGCTGGTCCGCAGAAAGCAGCTTGTAGGTGGGGAGAAACGGATCATCTCCCTAATTTGCGCTGGAGCTATAGGATAAACAGACTAACCTGGGTCTAGCAGTTAAGGCACCTGGAGATGGTGAGCTGTAGTCGTCCCCACCACCCTTAGGCATTCAAACTGGCTGGGTGACTTTGGGCCCATCACCTATGAGTTCTAGTCCCGCCTTAAGCATGGAAACTGTCGGGGTGACTTTGGACCAATCACCAGGAGGCTGTGAGTCCGAGTCCCACTTGAGGTATGAAAATAGACTGTGTGACTTTGGGCCCATCACCTATCAGTTCTAGTCCCGCCTTAAGCATGGAAACTGTCCGGGTGACTTTGGGCCAATCACCAGGAGGCTGTGAGTCCGAGTCCCACTTGAGGTATGAAATAGACTGTGTGACTTTGGGCCCATCACCTATGAGTTCAAGTCCCGCCTTAAGCATGAAAACTGTCTGGGTGACTTTGGACCAATCACCAGGAGACTGAATCCTAGTCCTGCCAGAGGCATGAAAACGGGCTTAGGTGACTTTGGGACAGTCCTTCTCTGTTGGCCCAACTTACTTCACAGGCCTGTTGTGGGGAAATAGGAGAAGGGAGGAGTATTAGGTAGGTTCACCACCTTGAATTATTTATACAAAGTAACATAGGTGTGTTGCAAATAAACAAACCTGGAATAAGGCAACTTTTGGTGCTGGAGAGTCCCTTGGACTGCAAGGAGATCCAATCAGTCAAGCCTAAAGGAAATCAACCCTGATTCTTCTTTGGAAGGACCAATATTGAAGCTGAAGCTCAAATACTTTGGCCACCAAAGGAGAAGAGAGGCCTCCTTGGAAAAGGCCCTGATGTTGGGAAAGACAGAAGGCAAAAGGAGAAAGGGGGAAGGAAGGCAGAGGAGGAGATGGTTCTATAGTGTCATTGACAAACTCAAACTCCAGGAGACAATGGGGGCCTGGCATGCTATGGTCCATGGCATCAAAAAATTCTGACAAAAAACTGAACCACGGTGAGAAGGCAACTTTGTCTCCATGGTTGATTTACTAAGTGGTTTGGGATTTATTTATTTTTAAAAATTAAATTGGTCTCAAATACCATTGATTGGTATTTAAGACCAGTTTAATTTTTAAAAATAAATAAAAATAAATAAGATGTTGAAAAGAACAATCAGTAAACCAATCAATTGGTTTGCTGATTGCTCTTGTCATCATTTAATGACCCCATAATCCCTTGCGGGATGGAGTCTGGACAACCGAATCGAGCTGCGTGTTTACTAGCCGGATGCCCTTCCTGTCACTGATGCGGAGTTTTATTCAGCAGTTGAATTCTCATTGTGCCTAGAGAGAGAACTATCTGCCTCTACCTAGGATCAAACTCACAGCCTCCTGATTGGGAGGTGAGAGCTCCACCTCTAGGCCACCCGCTGGTTGCTTTTTTAAAGTCTTTTTTTTTTTTTTTTTAAAGAGATGCCAGTGCTGTAGGCTTCTACAGGGGCGAAGATGCCATCTGTTTTAGAAGATTCACTTTGTGATTCTAAATGTGTGGAATATGGAAACGTGCCTGGTGTGGGAAAGAAAAGAAGGTGATGTTTACACACTCGAGGGAATCCTTAAGCATCCACAGATTTGTTTGGTTCTTAAAAATGCAAGAGATTGCTGTCTAGGAGATTTTTTTAAAAAAAGGAAAAGAAGATGGAAAAAAACTGAATCAGACTTTGAACTCGACTCCATATCATTCAATCCACGTTTCTAGAGATTCCCAGAATTTGACTGGTGTTAAGAAACTGAGGATTGCCCCCCACCCCCAAACTGGTGCTTGTGGTATTTCCCTTGCCTGCCTGCCTGCCTGCCTGCCTGCCAGATTCTGTCCCTTTAGATTTTCTTTAAAAAGAGCTTTTAAAAATAATACTTTTCCAGAAAAGGAATTAGGAGGCTGTCATGCTCCAAATCCTGACATCTTTGTTTTCTCCCATGGGCATTCTTCAGAAATAAAAATGTGTGTCATTTGTCATTTATTTATTTGTGGGTGCCACCTTGACAACATGCCTTTTGTGCAGGAGATCCTGGAGCTATGCATACCACTGTGCCCTCCGGTGTCATCCCCAGAGCAACAACCTTGTGATAGAAATTTATTTATTTTATTTTGATTTGTCAATTGCTTACAAGATAATAGGTATAAGTAAAAACATAGTTATGAATACATGGATACATACAAGAAAAATAAAAGAAACAATAGGGCAAGGACGGTAGGCACATTGGTGCGCTTATGCACGCCCCCTACAGACCTCTTAGGAAAGGGGTGAGGTCAATAGGAGACAGTCTAAGGTTAAAGTTTTTGGGGTTTAGGGAAGAAACCACAGAGTCAGGTAGAGTATTCCAGACATTAACCACTCTGTTGCTGAAGTCGTATTTCCTGAAATCAAGTTTGGTGCAGTTAACCTTGAGTTTGTATCTATTGTTTGCTCTTGTGTTGCTATGGTTGAAGCTGAAGTATTCATTGACAGGTAGGACATTGCAATGTATGATTTTATATACTCTACTTAGATCGGACCGAAGGCGGGGTAGTTCTAGTTTTCTAGGTCTAGAATTTCAAGTCTGGTGGCATAAGGTATTCTGCTACGAGTAGAGGAGTGGAGAACACTTCTTGTGAAATATTTCTGGATTTTCTCAAGTGTGTTAATATCAGATACATAATGCGGGTTCCACATGATGAGCTGTATTCGAGTATTGGTCTAGCAAATGTTTTGTATGCTCTAGTTAGTAGTGTGATATTATCAGAGAAAAAGTTACGTAGAGACAAGGGTCTCCTGCTTGAGCAGGGGGTTGGAGTAGAAGACGTCCAAAGGTCCCTTCCAGCTCTATTCTGATTGAAATTGAAAGAGAGAGAGAGAGAGAGAGAAAGAGAGTCAGGACCAAGGTCACCAGAGTAGTTGCCATGACTGAAGTTGGACTTGAACTCGGGTCCGCCTGTTGCCAGTTCAGTATCTTCAGCACTATGCTCTATTCTAAAAAGTTTCTGAGGTTCGGAGTGGTAGAAACCATCCTTACAAGCCCTAAAGGTGCTTTTATCAAGAGGCACCTGGACTTTCTGTTTTTTCTTTGAAGAAGTTTCACTTCTCATCCAAGAAGCTTCTTCCGCTCTGAATGGATATTGGTTTCGCTATGTTGGATCACACTGTAGGAAATTAGTACCAAGGGTGGGATTCTCCCGGTTTGAACCGGGTTGGGCAAACCCTTTGATTGAAGATCAGCTGGCAGCAAACTGGTTCGCTGCGACGAGCATGTGGGCCCACCCGCCTGCCCCTGCTCCTTCCTGTGCTTTATTTTTCAGAGCATGGCTGATTCATGCGGCAGGGAATTCATGGCTGATTCATGTGGCTGATTCATTGCCGCACCTCATCTGTTTTATTCACAGGGACTCCTGTAGAAGGTAAGTATTAAAGCTTTTTTAAACGTGGAGCGTGTGGGATCACCAAACTGTTTGTTATACCGGTGGAATCTCACCCTTGGTTAGCACCCACCCCTCTCCTAGAAAAATGAAATATTCTAGGAAATATTAAAAAGGTAGAACATTTCCCCGAAAAGAGAAGTTGAAACTCAAGAGAGGCAGAAACTCAACCCCGCTCCCACCTTTGTTAATGGGCCATTAAGGCCTGGACCATTTTACCTAACAAAGATCTACCTCCTTTAGGTAGAGCCATTTCATTGCCCTTCATTGCTCCACCCACCAAGTTTCAACCAAACTTAGCACACAACCTACAAAGGTATCTATGACCTCTGACAGCAACCAATCAGGATATTCTTCCTGTGCCCCAGGGAGTTCAAAGCCTGATAGGGTATAAAACCCAGGGACTCTCAGCATCTCTTCCCATTTCACCGGGGATCTCCAAGCCTATCTACCATGAAATCATCTTTCCAAGCAGCCACCATGTTTCCAGTGTCTTTTTCCCCACTTGGAACTGAACCCAGAAAGGACATTTCTTCCAACAACACCGTCCTTGCCTTGAATTCAGGAGGGTGACTGGGTCCTCCAGAAATTGTGCTTGTCCTAGCAAGCACCAAAAGGACTGTACCAGTTGAATTGTGTTCACACAACACATCACAATGGTCTTCTCCACATCTTTAGCAATATATTTCTCCTGTTCTGGGAATAGGAGGTGACTATGTGTCATGGAAAAGATTTCCCCAGGACTGTCTTCTTCCTGGACTGCCAAAATGAGTAAAAGTAGTCCTTGAGTTACAATTGTGTGTTTAGGGACTGAAGTTAAAAATGGCACTGAAAAAAGTGACTTATGACCATTTTTCACATTTACGGCTGTTGCAGCATCCCCACAGTCATGAGAGGCCAGGCAAGGAGATGCATGCCTCGATATAAGTGATATTGAGTTGGCCACGTCCAACCAATAACATGACCACTAAGCCATTTCCACCCAGTCACATGACCACCAAGCCACGCCCACCACCCAAGCCACGCCCACAGAACCAGTTGTTAAAATTTTTAATCCCACCCCTGCTTGCAACCAGTCTTTGCCCTTGACAACGAACATTTCCGTGGTCATGTGATCAAAATTTGAATGAAGGGTTTAAAATGAAAGATTCACTTACTTGAGGATATACTTATTGCAGAATAGCAGAAAGCCGGGACAGATCAATGGAATAGAGCAGATTTTCAGTGAGGCTTCTGAAAGAAGCATGCCCAGATTTCCATTGACAAATAACTTTGCAGTTTTGGATTTTAAACTTAAGGTCTATTAAGTGTCTGTGGAGATTCTCAGCCAGGTTGTGGTTGTTCCAAAGGTGTTTTTTTTCTTTCTCTTTAAAGGCAACTGGACTTTGTTTTCCTGGAAAAAGTTTTGTTTTCCTTGAAGAAGTTTTGTAGATGAAAAGCAAAGCATCTTCCAGGAAAACAAAGAAAATCTAGTTGCCTTTAAAATAAAATAATTTTAAGAAAAAACACCTTTGGGACAAGGTCTATAAAGTCTATAATCCCCGCTTGAACTGGGAGGTGGATTAGAAGACCTAATTATTCTTATTCTTATTCTTTTTTGGTCGATTGTTGGAGGCTTTCAAAAAGAGACTGGTCTGCCATTTGTCAGAAATGGTGTAGGGTCTCCTGCTTGGGTGGGGGGGTTGGACTAGATGGTCCCTTCTGTTAAGTACTGGGCATGGGTCGAAATAACTGGAGACAGTCGTTGAACAGTGAACTTCAGCTCTTTATTTGCATAGTGACTTGAATAACAACAACAGTTAACTCTGCCTTATATAGGCATCTTTTGTACGTTTCAACCAATAACGAACTAGGAACGCTAGCTCTTTTAACCAATAGGAACTCTTAGTTAAGGACCAATCAGGTCCGTTAGAGCTGACCAATCCTGGTCTAGCCGCCTGACAGCCAATCAGAAGTGCAGGGCCAGAACCCTGCACTTTACCTCAAGCTCAGGCTTTATTAAATTACTGTATACACAACACCTTCCGCCTCTGTTAATCTGTTAATTCTGTCGTTTCCATATCAGTGTTCACAGCTCTCTCCAAAACAGAACACAAAAAGGTTCACAAATTGCACATGATCTAACTGATTATAGAACTGGGCCCCATTTAGCTCAGAGTTGCACTCAGCATAAAGTCCAGGATCTGTTGGCATAGAAATGCAACTTCTGAAGTAAGCTTGGTAATTTTCCGGTACTCTCACATTCCTGTGCAGAGGTGAGATGTACAGCTGCAATAAAAACATTAGATCTGACTTCCTGTATGTGAAATTCCTGGTGAAGGAAAAGACATAAGGTGTTTCTCTAAGAGTCTTTGATGCATTCTTCGATGGATTTTTGTGCCAGATCACCAGGATCTGACGTCTGTGTCTTTGGTGGCAAGTTAGTCCCAAGGTGCTCCTATGGTGAGGACAAGCCCTCAACAAATGGAAGACAGGTCATCTTGGCACCAAGGAGGCTGGGTGGATGAATAGCAAAATAACAGAGTGGGAAGGGACCTTGGAGGTCTTCTAGTCCAACCCACTGCTCAAGCAGGGGATCTATTTCAGACAAATGGCTGTCCAATCTCTTCTTAAAAAACTCCAGGGATGGAGCACCTTAATAAAATGAGAGCTTAGTAAAATAGCTCATCAGTCTGGAACCCGCATTACGTATCTGATATTAATACAGTTGAGAAAGTCCAGAAATATTTCATAAGAAGTGTTCTCCACTCCTCTATTCGTAGCAGAATACCTTATGCCACCAGACTTGAAATTCTAGACCTAGAAAACTAGAACTACCCCGCCTTCAGTCCGATCTAAGTAGAGTATATAAAATCATACATTGCAATGTCCTACCTGTCAATGAATACTTCAGCTTCAACCATAACAACACAAGAGCAAACAATAGATACAAACTCAAGGTTAACCGCACCAAACTTGATTTCAGGAAATACGACTTCAGCAATAGAGTGGTCAATGTCTGCAATACTCTACCTGACTCTGCGGTTTCTTTCCCAAACCCCAAAAACTTTAACCTTAGACTGTCTACTATTGACCTCACCCCTTTCCTAAGAGGTCTGTAGGGGGCGTGCATAAGCGCACCAATGTGCCTACCGTCCCTGTCCTCTTGTTTCTTTTATTTTTCTTGTATGTATCCATGTATTCATAATTATGTTTTTACTTATACCCATTATCTTGTAAGCAATTGACAAATCAAAATAAAAAAAATAAATTTCTATCACAAGGTTGTTGCTCTGGGGATGACACCGGAGGGCACAGTGGTATGCATAGCTCCAGGATCTCCTGCACAAAAGGCATGTTGTCAAGGTGGCACCCACAAATAAATAAATGACAAATGACACACATTTTTATTTCTGAAGAATGCCCATGGGAGAAAACAAAGATGTCAGGATTTGGAGCATGACAGCCTCCTTAATTCCTTTTCTGGAAAAGTATTATTTTTAAAAGCTCTTTTTTAAAAAGAAAATCTAAAGGGACAGAATCTGGCAGGCAGGCAGGCAGGCAAGGGAGATACCACAAGCACCAGTTTTTTGGGGGGTGGGTGGGTGGAATCCTCAGTTTCTTAACACCAGTCAAATTCTGGGAGTCTCTAGAAATGTGGATTGAATGATATGGAGTCGAGTTCAAAGTCTGCCATAGTTTTTTCCATCTTCTTTTCCTCTTTCTTTCTTTCTTTCTTTCTTTCTTTCTTTCTTTCTTTCTTTCTTTCTTTCTTTCTTTCTTTCTTTCTTTCTTTCTTTCTTCCTTCCTTCTTTCTTTCTTTCTTTCCTTCTTTCCTCCCTCCCTCCCCCCCTCTTCCTTATTGGTTTGCCACCCATCTTGCCACAAGGCAAGGCTGTGTGGCTTTCAACCTTTAAAAGACTAAAAACATAAAAAGGTAAATATTTCTAATAGCAATACAGTACACAAATTATAATTAAAAGATGGGGAGAGATGGAGCAGGTATGCGGGGGGAGGGGGAGTTGGGAACTTCTGCTCTTCCATCAATCGCCTCCTACGTGGGACTCTCTTCTTGGGGGTCCAAGCCAGCTGTCAAAGCCAAGTCTTTGGGGCCTTTACAGAAGTGCAAGGGGATGGGAGCGAATCTTACCTCTGCGGGGCAAGACATTCCAAAGGGCAGGAACCATGGCAGAGAAGATTCTCCAGCCAGAATTCCTTGATCAACGGGGTCCGCAGCATACCTTCTCCATTAGCTAACTTATCCATCCTTCTGTCTACCCACTGCCCAGCAAATCTATTTTGCATTCAGCTTTCAAGTAAGGCTGGGGGAAAAAAATTGGAATCCTTTTTTGCTTTTTAGTGCTGAACTATATTTCCCAAGAGCGCCTGCCTGCAAGAGAAAGGG
This sequence comes from Emydocephalus ijimae, assembly GCA_004319985.1. Lineage (NCBI taxonomy): Eukaryota > Metazoa > Chordata > Lepidosauria > Squamata > Elapidae > Emydocephalus > Emydocephalus ijimae. The sequence continues at coordinate 8,311 of BHEV01016143.1, forward strand.
TACTAGGCCTTGTAGCTAAGGGATGGGTCCTAGTTAATGGAAACCTCTGGCCCGATTTCTGTCCACCTTTACTCTTGCTTGTTCCGCTTTCTCAAAAAAATGTGATCACAGGGAGTCTTGGACATATGATGGGTTGCTTAGCAACTCTTTGAAGTTCCAATGGACCTACCTTGGGGGTACTTAACACCCAGATTCAAAGTTCTGATGGTCTTACATACACACACAGACACACACACACACACACACTGTTTTTAAACAACCATCCGATTGATTTTAGTCATTCAAATATCAAAAATCCAAAAGTCACCAAGTAATCCAAATACATGCAAGCTGTTTCTTTTTGCTCTTTCTTTTTCCCCCCCACTTTCTCTTCGTGGGGTTGCTATTTAGTTGCAAGTTTCAGTTACAATGTATCTTTTAGAAGTCTTATTGAAATTTTACTTTAGATTCTTTTAAAATCCAGGCAGTCTCCTCCCTCTTCCAGATCCTGCCCTTATTCTTTTTCTCTCCCTTCCTGCTTATAGAAGAAAATGTTTTTAACATCCAGAAATCTTTATTGTCCCTTTGGCATTTAGTAATATTTTCAGCTTAATTGCCTATTGATGCCAGAGCGGATTTTTCCAATTTCTTATTTTTAAGTGTCAATATAAGGAAGGAGAGAGAAGGAAAAAAAAGTCAAACCTTTCCCTTTTCACTTTCTTTCGCTGCTTCCGACTCTTCTTTGGGAGCAATGTTATTTCTTGTAAAATTTAAATTCCAGGGTATCTTAGTTATTGCTTTTCCAACTTTGCCCAGTCAGCCAAAACTTTCACTTCTTATCTTCCTCCTGCACGTTCTTTTCCGGTTGAGTTTTTCTTTGAGGCGGCCATTTCTGATCACTGCTCCTACCGCCTTCGGGAAAGGGAGTTTGACCAGCTGAGGATGAGAGATGTGGCTCTCCTCGACCCTGCTGGCAGTATCCCCCCTTCACCACCTCTACGGGGTGGCTTAGCCCTGAAGCCAGCCGGCTCGGGGCGCTCCAGCGGCAAGCCAAGGCAGAAACCGCGCACGATCGCGGATTTCTATCTATCGCCAAAGCCCTTCAAACCGGAAGTCCTTATTTGTATTTATTTTGATTTGAATTCCAAAGTTCTTTGCCTTTGGCAATCAGCCCTGAAGCTTTAGTGGAAAATTTGTTTTACCGTCTTTCTCAATGTAAACTTAAAATGAACTTACAATAAGATTTTGAATTTCCCTCAGCTTTAGTTCTCCTGAGCCCCTATAAATCCCCTCACTCCTGCCATAGGCACATACATGGATAAATAAACCTTGTGAACGTGCCATTGTTAGAATTGCAGCTCTTAAACATTGGCTTCCTTCGTTTGTAGCCAATGCAGGCTAATTGTCAGCTCAGTGTAGTATAATAACAGTAGGAACAGGAGCAATCATGCATGATTGTGGGCTGCATTTGCCCATAGCATGCTTGACTAGATCAGTTAAAGACCGTGATGCTGCGTTTGGATGATATACGGCGTTGGATTGGACTGTGTTCTTTGTTACCATGCCTTCCATAAGGACAGGCTGTTTGACTGCTTTATGGTACAATTGCTTCACAAACCTAGGATATGCTATGTAATTTGGGATCAATGCTCTTCGAATGGAGTGGGAGTACGAACGGATTTCCAGAAAGACTACAGGAACCCTTAGCACTCCACAGGGGACTCTGAGGACACAGATGAACCTCCAAGTGACCTCAAAGACCCTCTCAAAGGATGCAAATGACCAGCTGTCTGCAAGAGATATAAATCCTTTACTTCCCCACCATCCAGTCAGAGCTGAAGAAGCTTCTTGGCTGAGAAGCGAAACCAGAGATGGTATTCAGCAGGTTCTGACCAGTTCTGGAGAACCGGTAGGGGAAATTTTGAGTAGTTTGGAGAACCAACAAATCCCACCTCTGACTGGCCCCGCCCCCATCTATTCTCTGCCTCCTGAGTCCCAGCTGATTGGCTGGGTCTTCTTTGGTTGCCCTGTACAGGAGAACGGAGCTGGAAAGCAGGTTAGTGGGGTGGGGAGGAATGAGATTTTGCAGTATCCTTTCCCTGCAATGCCCACCAAGCCATACCACACCCACCGAGCTACGCCCAGAGAACCAGCAGTAAAAAAATTTGAATCCCACTACTGAGCAAAAGTCTTCAAAGGAAAAAAAAACCAAGGAAGTCCAGTTGCCTCCTGAAAAAGCACCTTGGGGACAAACTAGAACAGGGGTGTCAAACTTAATTTCATTGAGAGCCGCTTCAGAGCTGTGGTTGACCTTGTGGGGCTGAGTGGGCGTGGCTGATTGGGCAGGCGTGGCCAGTTTGACACCAGTCATTGAGTATGGCTGACTGGATGGGCATGGCCAGCTCCCGACTGGCCCCGCCCCCATCTATTCTCTGCCTCCCAAGTCCCAGCTGATCGGCTGGGTCTCCTTTTGTTGCCCTGCACAGGAGAACAAAGCTGGAAAGCAGGTTAGTGTGGTACAATTGCTTCACAAATGGCTTCACTCCCCAAACTGCTGAGATGTTTCCTCTTTGCATTGGGCAGACCAGGCCAAAGTGACGTGGGCTGGCTGCTCACATTTTCCAGGATGGCCCTGCGGGCTGGATCCAACCCATGGGCCTTGTGTTTGACACCCTTGACCTAGAACATGGATTACAGACAGAGGTGGTATTCAGCAGGTTCTGACCAGTTCTGGAGAACTGGTAGTGGAAATTTTGAGTAGTTTGAAGAACCAGCAAATCCCACCTCTGACTGGCCCCACCTCCATCTATTCTCTGCCTCCCAAGTCCCAGCTGATCGTCTGGGTCTTCTTTGGTTGCCCTGCACAGGAGAACAGAGCTGGAAAGCAGGTTAGTGAGGTGGGGGGAATGAGGATTTTGCAATTACCTTCTCCCAGGAGTGGGGAAGGAATGGGGATTTTACAGTATCCTTCCCCTGCCATGCCCACCAAGCCACACCCATAGAACTGGTTGTAAAAATAATTTGAATCCCACCACTGATTATAGATAGTACTCAATTTACAACCATTTATTTAGTGGCTGTTTGAAGTTGCCACAGCACTGCAAAAAGTGGCTTGGGATTGTTTTTCACACTGACGACCATTTTAGCATCCCCATGTTCACGTGACCAAAATTTAGACGCTTGGCAACTGGCTCATATTTATGACGTTTGTATTGTCCCGGGGTCACTTGAGAGCTTCTCACAAGCAAGGTCAATGGGAAAGCCAGATTCGCTGAACAACCGTGTTACTGACTTAACAACTGTGGTGATTCACTTAACAACTGAAACAAGAATGGTCATACAATGGAGGCAAAACACACTGAACTATCTTTCTTAGGAACAGCTGAGGAATTCTGGGAGTTGAAGTCCACAAGTCTTAAAGCTGCCGAGTTTGGGGACCCCTCTTCTAGAGTCTCAACATCCTTTTTTACATCATGGCGACCAAAACTGGATGCCATCTTCCAAGTGTGGCCTTACCAAGGCATTATAAAGTGGTACTAACACTTCATCTTGATTCTATCCCTCTGTTTTTTCCTCTTCCCATTCCTTCTTTCCTGCACCAATCTATTCCCAGGCAAAGTTTCTCACTGCATCTCCAGGAACGTGACTGATTTAGCTGAATCCTCATTTTTTCAAGTGAGGCCTGGCTGAGTGAAGTGGGAAGACAGCCAGTGTTTTTAACTGTCTGAATCTCCTCAGTCAGAAATATGTGCCATTGACTTCATTGGGTGTTACTCTCAGATAATTCTATCTTGATTGCTGTCAGATTCATTTTAATAAATTGTTATTATGATAATCCATCTTGTATGTGTGTGTGTGTGCTTAGATATATCCAGATGAGCAGCTGTATTTCATTTGCAGTCTTGAAATGAGATTTTGGATTCCTTCCAGATATGGTAGGTGAAAAATCAGTGGTGCAATTTCCTACTTTTGAGAAGCGAAATGCAAACCAAAAAATTTTTTTTAAAAAAATCTTCTGAGTCTTAACGTTAATTTATGAACACAATTGAGCCCAACATTTCTGTTGCTAAGCGAGATCATTGTTAAGTGAATTTTGCACCATTTTATCACATTTTTTTGCTGCAGTTGTTAAATTAATCACCGAAGTTGGTGAAATGATCCTGAGACATTGCAGCCATCATAAATATGAGCCAGTTTCAAAGCGTCCAAATTTTCATCATGGGGTGCTTCAAGGGTTGTAAGTCTTAAAAAATGGTCAAACTTCACTTTTTTTAATGCTGTGGTAACTTTGAATGGTCACTGAACGAAAGTTTGTAAGTCAAGTGTTGTGTATACAGTAAGTTAATAAAGTAGGAGCTTGAGGTCAAGTGCAGGGTTCTGGCCCTGCACTTCTGATTGGCTGTTAGGCGGCCAGACCAGGATTGGTCAACGCTAACGAACCTGATTGGTCCTTAACTAAGAGTTCCTATTGGTTGAAAGAGCTAGCGTTCCTAGCTCGTTATTGGTTAAAACGTACAAGGGATGCCTATATAAGGCAGAGTTCACTGTTGTTGTTATTCAAGTCACTATGCAAATAAAGAGCTGAAGTTCACCGTTCAGAGGCTGTCTCCAATTATTTCGACCCATGCCCAGTACTGAACACTGGCGACGAGGGTGGGATGCGGAGACGCCTGAACCGAAGAAGCTAAGAAGCAAACACCGAGCACGTGACAGATGACGCCAACAACGGAACCATGTCCGGCAGCATTGTACCACCCGCTCCGTTCGATCCAAACCAAGAGGATTGGGAATCCAACATGGATCATTTTCAAATGTTTCTCGAGACGAACAACCTAAAAGACGTCACGCCAGCAAAGAAAAGAGCATTGTTCCTGACGCATTGTGGCCCAGCCGTCTTCAAGATGGCCAAAGCGCTCGCCAAGCCTCGAGAAGTGAAGGCCATGAGCTGGGACGACCTCGAACCCATCCTGAGAGGCCACTACGCGCCAACTGTACCTACACTCGTGAGATGCCACGAGTTTTATCAGAGAAACCAACGTAAAGGGGAGAGCATGGCTGATTTCATGGCAGACCTCTGAAATTTAGGGGGCCTCTGCGGGTTCACCGATTTAGAAGAGGCACTAAGAGATCGAATAGTTCTGGGACTAGATGCACTAGCTATCCAAAGCAAGTTGATGGCGAAAGGCGACATCAGCCTTGCTGATGCCATCGCCGACGCGGTTGCAGCAGAGGCAACTAAGAAGTCGGCCGCACAACTTCAAAAAACCCGAAACCCGGTACCGCCAACGACCAGTGACTTTCCTACCAGCTCAGAAGAGAAGGCCGCCACCACGCACCACGAGGACCTCTCTTCGTCGTCAGACAGCGACGAAGAAGGGGTCCACCGACTGCGGTCCGATCGGGACCATCGTCCGAAGTCCTTACGCCCTTGCGCTGGCTGTGGAGCCAACCATGCCAGGTCCGAATGCAAATTCTGCAACGCACTCTGCCACGAGTGCGGGAAATGAGGCCACATCGGGCGGGTCTGCCGCAGTTTGCTAGGCCTTAGCCAGGCCTCTAAGGGGGCTAACTACTGCCAATTGACAGGAAGCCATCCTGTAAGGAGAATGCCAGTAAACCACTCCTACAGAAATCCAGCCGTACAGAGAGAAGAGGCTCACCATACTATCACTATCGGTCACGCCTCAGCCTTGGACACTAAGAAGATCCGAGTCACCGTAGCCATCGAGAACCAGCCGTGCCACATGGAAGTTGACTCGGGATCATCCCTCTCGATGGTGTCGTGGAAGACACTCAAGCAACTTATTCCCACAATCCAACGCCAAGACCTCAAATTCCAACGCCTCATCCTCAAGGACTACCAAGGGAATCGAATCCCTGTCGTCGGGTCCTACCGAGTCCGAGTTTCCTTCAAAAAGCATACAGTGTACTTACCTCTCACGGACATCGATAGAGATAGGCCTAGCCTACTAGGCCTCCAATGGTTTGCGCCACTCGGCATTGAAGTGGCCGGCGTAAATCGAGTTGGCAGTTGTGATTGGGAGGAGGATCTTATTTCTGAGTTCAGTGACGTCTTCGCGGACAGCTTAGGTGAGTATAAGGGGACCCCAATCTCATTCAGCCTAGATCCAAAGGTAGCACCCATTCGATTAAAGCCCCGTTGAGTTCCAATCGCCCTAAAAGCGAAAATCGACGAACAACTCGACAAGCTAATTGCTCAAGCCCATCGATCACTCGCCATGGGAAACCCCTATTGTAACACCCATTAAGCCAGACGGGTCAATTCTAATTTGTGGGGACTATCGGGGCACTCTGAACCACGCCCTGCAGCAGAACACGTATCCAGTTCCGGTGGTACAACACCTCCTCCATTCCCTGGGGGGCGGAAAGGTTTTCGCTAAATTAGATTTAGCTCAAGCTTATCAACAATTGCCAGTGGATGAAAAAACGGCACAGGC